>JAMZAV010003358.1:0-62679 GCA_024449915.1 Sweltsa coloradensis
TGGAAATAATACTTGAACAAGTGGCGTGTTATTCACTTTAAGTTGTAAATTATTATTGTCTCCGTTCACATTCCGAGACTTTAAAGGAATTGTCTTGGTTTGCATAACAAGCTCCTCAGAAGGTGCCTTGATTCAATTCAAGAACAATACAACAAAATCCAGGTCGCTGAGACTTATGGAACTCAAATAATCACGCTTTTACTAAAGCCCTGCACAGCGCGTAGGCCGCCTATGGTGACGTCACTGCAGGGCTACCTGCTAGGCTGGCTCCAGCCGAGGAAGGCCTCGCTCAAGCTCGCTGCCGTGCCGCCATAAGCGGCCGCTTATGGCGAATTTCCTAGGGGTGGCATTGCCGCCCTGACACTTTTAATAACCGATTTACATGTTGAAAGAACAAGATAAATATCACTGTTTCTGAATACTAACTAAATTAAAGTTTTTATAGTATAACAAAAATGTAACATTCAATTCAACACTTTACCAAACATTGACGTTTCACATGAATCTGTACTCCCGTATTGTCAACTCTCGAACGCAAAAGGTGGCCAAAAGACTCATTCAGATTATGGAAGTTCAGATTTCACATTTTCGATGGTTTATTGTTTGACTTTCTCAATTTCATTAATCGGTAAACACTGCCGTAGGTGTAATTGATTTGCCCCTCTGAGATGGATTTTGTAAATTCAGGATTGTTTTCCATAATATTGTTTGACTTAAGTTAATCATTACGAGAGTAATACTATTCTTTCCGAAACTAGTGCCGAGTGGGGAGTATAGCTACCACTCGTCTCCGCCCTCTTGTCGTTTTATCTGTCCAGCAGTGGCGTATGAACCGGGGGTGGGGGTGGGGGGTAACATATTTAACTTAACGTGCATTTTAAAAGATTTTAGATCCGAGTGCAGGAAGTTTAGTTTTAGTTTTTGAGGTATAAATTAAAGTTATTTCAAAAAACTTACTTTTATACACAAATGATGGTTAAGTTAGACAATCAATAATTGACAGTTTTTTACGTCCAAAATCAAATTAGTGTATATCCTTCATAAACAAAACTAAAATCCCTTGACTTGCCATTTTTTCAGTTAAAACATGACGAAATAACTGTAGTATGGTGTAATTTATTTTCCAAATATCGTTTACCTTTAAATAATTTTTGGATGACACCACTGGGCACTGGGGGCGGCCAAATGTAATCTCGCTTACGTTGGCCCTGAGCACAGTTATGTAACTATTCACACGCGAGTCACAGTTTGAGTTATAAAACACGAAATAGTAGTTTTGAATGTAAATATGTAATTATTACAAGTTACAACTTGCAACTACTCAGGCTGACACAAAGTTAAACATTGCCACTAAAAACTCGCTCAAAATGTCGAATTAAAACACTAGTGCTAATAACTAAAATCACGTAACAGAAACGATGATCAGCGCTAGTATAAATATAAATATAAAACACGTATGATATGAAACTACAATTCTCATTTACAAAACTAAACGGCAAACTAAAGAGTTCGGACGTCCGACTTACACACTGAATAGCTCGCTCCGTAGCAGGTAGCAAGAGCGAGGACCGTGCCCAGCACTGACGTCAAAACTATTTCGCGCGGGTTGAAAAGAAAGCCCCATACGACCCACACCACCCTCAATAGGCATTTTTTGCAAATACATTCTTTTCTTATATAATGTTAAGAGTTATTTAAAAGACACTTGTTGTTGTTGTTCGTTTTTTTTTATGTTTTTATTTTTTCTTCTTCTTTTTTCTTTTCTTTCTTTTTTTCTTTTTTTTCCTTTCCCCTTTTTCTTTTTTTATTTTCTTTTTCTTTTCTTTTCTTTTCTTTTTTCTTTTCTTTTCATTCCCCACCCCCTTTTTTTATATATTCGATTCATTCATAAATTGCATTTAATATCCTTTTTATTTGTTATCAAATTTGTTGAATATTTAATGCATTGTTGTAATATTACTATTTCAAATATTTACTTAAATGTAGTTCATTGTTGTGTCTGCATCTATGTAATAAGATTATTTAGTTGTCCTCCTTTGTAAACCATTTTTTAAAACTGAATAGGATAGACGTTAAATAAATAAATAAATAAATAAAAATAAACTCGGACAATGCCTTTAACACCGTATAGTTGGTTTTTAAAATGTTGAGGGAGAGCTTATTTAACCTAAGCCATTCAGTCAGTATGTTTAAATCGTGTTGCATTACGATAGCCAAATATTGAAGAGATGTTGCAAAGTAGAACAGGCTAGTGTCATCTGCAAAAGATTGAAGATGGCCTATATGCCTGATTGAAAAATGTCGTTAATCTTCACAAGAAAAAGAAGAGGTCCAAGAATCAATCCCTGAGTAACACCACAACTAATGCTTTCTTCTGTTCCATTTACTCAATCAATAGTTACAAATTTAGTTTGGGCAGTAAGACCTTCTACCGAATATGTTGTACTTCAGAAGAGAATTGACCATCTGTTTGATTCAATTCCTATGAGCCAAGATTTACAATCTGATTGCTTCACGATTGAGGAAAGAATGAAGCATAGCGTACTGGTAAATACATACAAAGTATTGAAAGGTATCTATTCAGGTATTTTACTCAATATTTTTCAATTTGTTGATTGTGATAGAAATTCTATTCTATGTACGCATTGAAAGTTCCTAAATTAATTTCTAAATCATTAAGAAAGTCATTTTTGTACAGAGGTGGAGTATCCTTTTGGAATTCAATTTCTTACGATATTAGAAGCCAGTTTACTGAGCTAGGAAAAGTACAATTTAAAAATAAAATTGAAGCAATGATAATGAATCGAAGAACAAAGAAGAATTGATTTTTACTATTTATTTGTGGGGCATTGTCTCTGTGTTTATGTAATGTTAATTTATCTTCATAAGTTCTTATTTATGATTTTGCTGTTCTCTTTGTTTGTTCATTACTTCTTTTATTATGATGTATTCAATGTATTTTCAATTGATATTTTTCTGCCTAGATTGTCTGGTTGCCGCCCACTGGCGGAGCTTGCAACTTGGATTAGGTGTCTTGTATCATTGCGGTGATCAGTTTTTGACTTGAACAATTTTAAATAATTATATATCTGATATAATTATATATTAGAGTCAAGATTTTTTGTACTAAATTGTTATCAAGATTTGAACACAAGAATGAAGGTTGAACACAAGAATGAAGATTCGCGTTTGGTGGTTTCTTCCGCGAAAGATTGATTACTCCCTGATTTGCTGTTTCTGATTTTTGGCAAACCTCATATTCGTTTGAGTGAAATCGTCTAATAAATCAGTTTTTTATTTTCGTTTTCTTTTTTAATGTCTTTTTTTCTTTTCTTTTTTCTTTTTTCTTTCTTTCTTTTTTTTCTTACTTTTTTCCTTTTCTTTTTTCTTTTTTCTTTTCTTTTTTTTTGTTTTTTCTTTTTTTTTCATTACCCAACCTTTTTATATTTGATTCATTCATTCATTCATAAATTTCATTTAATATCCTTTTTATTTGTTATCAAATTTGTTGAGTTTTTAATGCATTGCTGTAATATTACTATTTCAACTATTTACTAAAATGTAGTTCATTGTTGTGTCTGCATCTATGTAATTATTTATTTAGTTGTCCTTCCTTGTAAATCAGTTTTTATAACTGAATAGGATAGGCGTTAAATAAATAAATAAATAAATAAATAAATAAATAAAATAAAACTGCTACATGTCTTGGAGGTAGTTTGTAAAACATTCTTAGGCCACACCTCTTACCCCTATCCTTTCAAACTTGCTGCAGAGAATCTCATGATTGACTGTATCAAATGCTTTTTGTAAGTCTACAAAAATGCCACTTACATATTCACCCTTATCAAGTGTTCCTGTATTTTAGAGATAAGATCAACAATTGCGGGTTCCGTACCAGATGGGTTGCAATTTGCAAAAGCCGTATTGACCACTACAGAACATCTATGTTGTGCAAGTATTTATCTAGTCTCACTTTCACTACCCTTTCTATGATTTTAGAAATTACTGGTAGGATTGAGATGGGCCGGTGATAGCCTATCTCTGTTGGACTTCCCCCCTTTAATTTTTGGAATAACCTAACCTTGATAGAACACACTACAAACCTCCCACTCCCACATCAACAAATCAAGGTAAATCCAACTCTGGGCCATCCCCTAAAGTGTGGACCCTCATCTTTAACATTATAGAAGAAACACTTAACTTCCACCTAATCCTGTAATCACAATCCTTGCGCGTATGTTCCGCGAGATGACTCTTTAATATCAAAGTGCCCCCTAAAGTGTCAATTCTAACCCAAGGCAAAAAGTTTGCCTTCCCAAACAAGAGCCCATCTCTGATCCCTGGCTATCTGGGACACTCCAGATTACAAGTTATCCCCCACAGGTTTCACCAATCATGCCGCCTTTTATGGCCATCAGAGGCCGACATAGGCATTTCATCTAATGGGCAATGAGCCCAATGAGTACGCATAATCTACTAGTTTGCTAAGGCACCTACCTGAAATGTGAGAGACCCGGGTTCGAACCCCGGTCGGGATGGACTATTTTATTTCTTGTATGAAATATTAGGTATTAATTGTTTGCATTTTCAAGGGTATTGCTGATATTAATATTCTGCAAAATATTTTATCCTCGAAATATCATACGGTAACATAGCGTTTATGTGTATCGGCACTACTTAATTTTTTGCCAATGTCATCTTCCAGGAGCACATCTTCATTTTCAGAATCTGTTCAATCTGTTGCGCTATAAGAGTCATTGTCACAGGGTTCATCATTACATTAACACGCACATATTGGTACAAGGCAGATTGTTTGCTAAACATTTTCATGGTGGACTACATCTGTTTTTCATACATGAACATCGTATCAGTTGAAAATTGTATCTGGAACACATGGCAGTTCACAGCGAACCGGAGTTATCTTTCCATCCTGCATGTTCCATCCATTTCCAATGGGAGATGGAATAGTTTGGCAGTTCTTGGTCATCTTGGTTCCATATCATGACCTGGTTGATTCTTTGAATTTCCCGGAAGAAAAGAACTCGTTGTGGGTGGTAGGTTTTCCCAGCTCGTATGTTTCTTCGAAAACATTAACCATCGCAACTCTCCAAGGTTAGATATTATGATTGTTCCAGGCTGATAGCCCTGGCAAAAAATGCTTCCACCTTGTCCTGTACCTGCTCAGATATTATTTCTTGGGACCCTAGAGCAATATGGGCCCAAAGTATGTCTTCTGTTGGCTGAATGCTTTCACGTATGAGATTTTGCCTTTCGCTGGTAACACGCCTGTTGTGTCACATCCTAAAAAGGCACGAAATGCAGGTAACGCAAACGCCTTGATGGAGCCCAATAACATGTATACATCAGCGATTGAAATGTGATTTTTGAGTTGGGCACAAAAAAAGTCTCGAGTGGAAGTATGTGATACCGTCTATAACAAGTATCAATGCGCCTGTGTCCTGTGAACATAATATGAAGAGTTTCGTGCATCTCTTTTTTAATTCAATGAATCCAATGAATTTACTTTTTTGCTGACAAAAATGCATTGTTCCATCAGCATTAAATAGTGATCGTGGCACAGCAGAGAATTCGTAAACCCTTAATGTACTTTGTAAATCTACTTGGAGCTGTGATCTGTTTACTACAAGTATATTTCTGACAAAAAGCGATCTGACGGATTGTAACTATTTAACGCTACCTGCCAATTTTAATTTTCTTTTCTTTTCGAACGCAGATTAAATTTATTCATTTTGACAGGATCCCATAAATTGATGGTGCTACTTTCTGCAATAGGCCATTGAGCTTTGAATTTGTCGTACATTTTAATACCAAAATTGTGGAGCTGAACCAACTTTTTTATACTATTTATGCTATGTTGACAAGTTCAGGTCCAGTATATGAAAATGGATTTCCACTTCATTTTTGTTCCGTACACAATTTGTAATTCGCAAAATCTTCTCTGGTTTCTGCTTCTTTTCAATCGTAATGAGACTTGAATAGAGATTTGAGCTCTCGTACTCCTGCCATTTGTGTGAAGTCTCGTCAGAAAATTCATCAAGCAATAGCGCTGTTAAAAATGTGTCTTGCCAGCACTCTGGGGTGTTGTGTTGCCAATTAAACCTCCTGTAACCTTCAGTGCTCTATTATGATTGTCAAGAGCTTCATCAGCTCCAATAGCGCAGAATGGAGAATCAGTTTTGCTTACAACTTAGTTCCCCTTTTCAAGCCCACTCTTCCCATATTGCTGGATCTCACAATTTCAATGCACTTTTTTTCTGAAATGTAGTATGCCATAATTACGGAGTAATTACGTAAATCTAATGCATAGAAATACCCAATGATTGATATTATTGACGAAATGTGTGCATTCCAGTCTCCACTTCTTACACAGCTTGTAAATTTCATCAAACATTCCATCATCACCATGTATTCTCGAAACATTGTCAAATTCTTCACTTTTTTCGACCCTAAACATTGTCAAATTCTTCACTTTTTTCGAGAGATTACATTCTTCAACTGTAAAAATGGTGCTTTCTGTATGTTTAAAAAATACATTTAGAGCTTAAATTTGTAACCACAGATAATAGAGTACACTACGTAGTGTACTCTATTATCTGTGCTGTAACTTTGCTGACAAATGATGCACATTTATGCTTCTTGAAGAACTCTTCTAGGTAACTTGCATATAGAGTAACAAGAGTACGCTTATAGGCTTCTACCGTATGCCGAACATATTTTCACACGATAATTTGTTGAGAGTGTTTTCACTGAACCTCACACCCCACATTTGTGCGCTCTCTACTGGTAACATCTATCTCACTGAAAATTACATTTTTAGGCTTTCAACTTAAGACCTGCAACGATATTTTATTGCAATCGAAGAATTATTTCTCATAAAAATCGTACGTTTTCTAGTCTGCAAGCATTTTTGCACTCTTTCTATAGCTACACGTCCACTCGAATTCTACAGAAATTTTCAGGTATTCTTTATGAGTAATATACTTCGAACTTTATCAATTTTGAGCATCATCGACGTAATACTTCTCGATAAAATCGCAATTTCACGTTTGGTTTTTAACAATTGTATTACTTCATTGCAAATCAAAAATAATTTTTTTCGACAAAAATCATTGTTTGAAATTTCAAATTTCTTTACATTAAAAGTTAAAATTTTCAATCCGTTCATAAATAACGGATGTATGGGAATTAAAATGTATTAGCTTGATGGCGGCCATCTTGATGACGTCACCAAAACTATACAACACGGGCCAAGGATTGACACCATTAGTCCGGATGTTAAGGTTATATTTGGGTCATACCTTGCAATTTTTTATTCAAGCCAGACACTTGACACACGTGTTCTAGGGACCATACCCTTCTAATTTTGACTTGGAGCTATCCAAGATATCCCGATATCCCGTGATATCCCGTGCAGGCACCCGTTATTGCATGTTGCCTACCCCTGCTGGTTTGAAGGTTGATTAGCAAACCAATTAAGTGTTTGGTGATAGAAACTTGAAATTTTTACCCAATAGGGGTAACATTAAGCTTAACATACTGGCAACGGGGAATTACGGATTCCTACATAGTTAAGGGATGATTGGGGTCTTAGTTTTGGGGGTTGAACATTTTGATTTAAATTTTTATTGATGCCACCCTTGGTTTAATGTTGTATTTCTACGTTAAAGTACTTTCCAAAATCTTTTAACAAAATGATAGATTAAAAAATATGACCAGAGACCTCTAATTTGGTCATAATGACCTGTTGACATAATGACCTGAGTAATGACCTGTTCGAAAACTTGTTAAACATAGTCGTGTGACCACTCTATTTAAAGCTTAGGCGAAATAGAATAATATGAAATAAATCCAACATGCCACGTTGACCTGTGACCTTTATCGTCCTTTATTTGACCTTGAAACTGTTTCAGCATGACTGCATAATGTCTTATCGCACATCCAAATGCATGTGATATATTAACACGTTGATTTATTAAATGCATCCAACATGTAAGTATATCAATATGATATTAGGCTCCATTGCGAACGCTTTTAACTGTCGCGTTGATGGATGAGCAGTTTTGTACCATTGAACCCTCTTTACTATACTTTTACTTTGTGTCGTTTTTTAACGTGTTTACAAAGAATATATCACTTTAAAAGGAGTACCAAGTTCCTAGTTGATCGTTATGGTAATAAACTTTTTAGATTAACATTCATTAAGAGGAAAGTAACAATTCACCCATTGTTGATTATAGTACTTAATTAATCAGTTATGCAGTTAACCAAATTTATTAAGGTTTTGATTTCGAAAAGTGCGACGCACTGGCAGAGCTGTGTACTTTCATTTAAAGTTTGAGACACTTAAATCATCCTCCACATCCTTTCTTGCACATGCATCGTACTAACTACGTACATTCTTCAGCAGCAATGTAAGAATGGTCCACACTGGCACCCATCTGCCGTCATATCCCATCCCCACTCAGAAGGCCAAGGCAGCTGTTGTTGTAGGGAGAAAGTTTGATCCCAGACATGTACTTCTTGATAGAATGAGGGTCGAATGTATTGTACTAAGGCTTCTTTTGTCAGAGGAATCGTTTCTAGCTGTCTGTTTTTTTGTGTGAAAAGTATTTTGCGACATTCATTCAATGAAAATTAACATAGGTACAAACATTTGTTTTAGTGTATCTCAAGCGTACATTATTGTAGTTCTTAATTAATACGTGAATGTAAAATGATCTCTAATATCATTCAAAACTACTACAAACATCTTTAAAATCAATGGCAGCCTCCACTTTTTCAACAAGAGCTGCGATGAAACCATCTGTAGCATCAGGAAACGCTCTCCAAGCATCGAATACAGACTTTCTCCCATTACCATCAGAAAAGGAGGAACATTTTCCATCCCGAAAACGCGTGGAACATAGGAAGTGCTATAGATTTGTTAAGGCACTAAAATTAAAATAACCTGTTGATAATTCAAATCAGTTGCCGGTATCCTATTTTAGAACAAAGTCAATACTGTTATTTACCTAGATAAGCTGCAACATGGTGTCAGGACGATCAGGGCGGGTACATTTTAATCTTAATTAATCTTTAATCTCTCTCTCTACCCGTCTTGATCTCGTCTGGAGTGCGGGGGACCCGGGTTCAAATCCCGGTCGGGGCGGACTTTTTTATTTCTAAATTGTAGTAAATAAATACAATTACACCTACGGGAGTGTTTTTCGACCAACCAAATCGAGAAATTAATGTTTGTGTTGTGCGCTGGTACATGCAAAAACTTCTTAAAGGATGGGCTGACTTTGAGTAGGGGAGCAGGCAATATGGAAAGTGCGCGAATCCTTAAGTGCGCGAAACGTGAAGTGAGCGAATTTTTAAGTGCGCGAAACGGATTCGCTCACTTAACGTTTCGCGCACTTAAGAATTCGCGCAGTGTCCTTTTCGCGCACTTTACCTTTCGCGCACTTTACTTTTCGCTCAGTGTTCTTTCGCGCACTTACAAATTCGCGCACTTAAGAGTTCGCGCAGTTAAGGATTCGCGCAGTGTCTTTTCGCTCAGTGTCCTTTTCGCTCACTTTACTATTCGCGCAGTTAAGAATTCGCGCAGTGTCCAGTTTCGGGGTTTAGTGTAGTATTCTCCGGTCCGAAAACATTAAGTAGTTAGGCAAGCAAGCACGCTGCAGATGGCGCGCGACACGAGGAAGAGCGGGCTTGCGATGACATATTCCCCGCTCGGCTTCGGGGATCAGATTTCGTGCTGTTAGTTGTTAGTAGAACAAGAAAATCATGGCGATTCCGATAATTTGAATGCTAAATCTCAGACTTACTTATTTCCCGTCCGCTTCACGACGTATAAGTATGAAAGTGTGTTTCCTACGGAAATGTGATCCCCCACGTTTCCAATTAATCGAAGTATTCATATAGTCGTACGCACCAGTTATCTGACTAGCATTTTCAGTTGTATAATTTCAAACTAGGAAGCTTCGCAAACGCTTTTTCAGGCGCGTTGTTGGATGAACGTAATTTTTTTAGAATGAAAAAAGGCGTAAATTGCGATTTTCATGAAAACTAATTTTTCGATTGCGCTCAAATTTCAAACCAATATATTAATTCATAGAAATTAGGTTCTGTAAAAACATCGTTACAATCGGATAAAGCATGAAGGTGTTATAAGTCGAATAAATGTAAAATAAAAAAATAAAAAAACGTAAAATTGCGTTTTTCATGAAAAATTATTTTTTTTATTGCGCTCAAATTTCACACGAATAAATAAAATCATAAAATTAAGGTTCTGCGAAAAAATCATTACAATCGGATAAAGCATGTAGGCGTTGTAAGTCAAAGAATGTTTAAATAAATTGAACAAATCGTAAAATTGCGATTTTCATGAAAAATAATTTTCGATTGCGCTGCAATTTCACACGAATATATTAATTCATAAAATTAAGGTGCTGTGAAAAATCATTACGATCGGATAAAGCATGTAGGTGTTATATTATAAAAATTGAAACTATATAACAGGTAGTAACTTTACACATATAAATCATTAGACTTTTCACTGTTAATACTGATTTTTATTATAAAAATGTGATATTTCGACTACTTTTCAGCAGTCTTTATCAAACAATACAACAAATATCAAACCACAACAAACAAGACAAATAAACATTCAAAAAAGACGCTTCAATCCTTGCACATGAGTCTAATGCCACAACACGGAAAATCAAGGAAGCTGGTTTGATTTCAAGTGTGGCCAATACAATCAGTGTGCTGAGTGTCAATTATCCAGCCATTTGGAAGAGTTTCTGTCCTTCAATTTCATCACTAGATCAATAGTTTAATTTCATACCCCAACTGTCCAACATATCAATTTAATGTTCTGGTTTTTTAATAATTTGGTACTAATACACAGCCATATTTATAATTTTTTGTGAAATGTTTTTTTGTCTTGTTTATTTGTTGTATTGTTTGATTAAGACTGCTGAAAAGTAGTCGAAATATCACATTTTTTTAAATAAAAATCAGTGTTAACAGTGAAAAGTCTAATGATTTAAAAAAGGTGTTATAAGTCGAAGAATGTTTTAGAAATAAAAATAAAATCGTAAAATTGCGATTTTTATAAGAAATAATTTTTCGATTGCGCTCAAATTTCAAACAATTATATAAATTCATAAACTTAAGGTTCTGTGAAAAAATCGTTACAACCAAATTAAGCATGTAGGTGTTATTAGTCGAAGAAATATTTTTAAAAAACGAAAAAAATCGTAAAATTGCGATTTAATGAGAAATAGTTTTTTCGATTGCGCTCAAAAACGTAGCAGTTCTAAGTTTAGAGATTTCGAAGGCCTCAATAAATTTTTATCGCAATTGGAGTATCGGTTTAGCCGAAATCGTGTTAACAAACATACAAAAATACAAAAAACAAAAACAGAAACAAAACAAAAAAAAAAAAAAACATTCCGGATTTTTTTCTCCAGTGTAGTGAAACGGAATCTTCGCTACGCTCATACAATAAAAATAATATATATTGTGATCATTTTGTAATATGCACTATTTTAGGAAGTAGATTCACGTTGCTATAATCGTTTTCCTACAACTAGGAAAACGCTTAAGTCCCGCCGCGTTGTTGGATGAGCGTAAATGGTGCATTGAGCTGCCATGTGTTATGCGGATTTTCTGTTGTTCTGTGAAAAAATCATTACCAAGTTGAAGATTTTTAAAATTAAATAAAAAATTAACGTAAATTTTAATTTTTTTTAATTCATAAAATTAAGGTTCTGTGAAAAAATCATTACAATCCGATAAAGCATGTAGGAGTTTTAAGCCGAAGAAATTTTAAAAATTGAAAAAAGTCGTAAAATTGCGATTTTCGTAAATAATAGTTTTTTTGATAACGCGTAAATTTCACATGAATATATCATTTCATGAAAATAAGGTTCTGTGAAAAAATTATTACAATCGGACAAAACATGTAGGTGTTGTAAGTCGAAGAAATTTTTAAAAATCGAAAAAAATCGTAAAATTGCGATTTTCATGAGAAATAATTTTCCGATTGTGCTCAAAAACGTGGCAGTTTTAAGTTCATAAATTTCAAAGCCCTCCAGAAAATTTCATCGCAATTGAAGTATCGGTTTAGCCGGAATCGTGTTAACAAACAGACAAAAATACAAAAAAAACATTCCTGATTTTTTTCTCCAATGTAGTGAAATGGAATCTTCGCTTCGCTCATCCAATTAAGGTTCTATTAAACACATGTAAATAAGATTTAAAACTTATTTAATCAATATTGACTGTTTTTGTAAATTTTTACTTTAAATTCTTAAATATTAACTTCGTATACAATGACAGGAATTAAGTTACATTTTCATGAAATCAGTGCAGAGAAAAAAACATTTAAAAAATATTTATATAATCAACTCGCTACAAAAAAAATTGTAAAATTGTTGGATGAGCGAAGCGAAGACTTCAATTTCACTGACCCCCCAAAAAATTTAGCTCGGGTGTTTTTTTTTTTTTTTTTTTTTTTCCGTCTGTTTGTTCGCTCTCTACCGGGCAAACGGCATATGCGATCTTGATGAAAATTTGACAAGACCTTCGAAATCTCTGAACTTAGACTTGCCACGTTTTTGGGTACAATCGAAGAAATATTTCTCATGAATATCATACTTTTACGATTTTTTCGGATTTTTTGTGCGATATTTTCGTGCTATTTGGGCCAATTCTGACCAAACGGGTGGCGCTACAACGTTCATATTATACGCGGACATTAGGGTTATGGTGATGTAGTACATTTTGAAAGAAAAAGTTAAAAAAGTTAGCCAGAATCTATAGAAATAAAGCTTTTAATATAAGATTTTTGGTTTTTTGTACGATATTTTCGTGCCATTTGGGCCAATTCTGACCAAACGGGTGGGGCTACAACGTTCATATTATACATGGACATTAAGGTTATGGTGATGTAGTACCTTTTGAAAGAAAAAGTTGAAAAAGTTTGCCAGAATACATAGAAATAAAGCTTTTAATATAAGTTTTTTAAGGTAAATAATACCAATTGACAAGAAACAAAAGAAACTTGACAACATTCACCTACAATGCGTTGGCAGCAAAACAAAGCACTTGCAAAAGTAAAGATATCCCACACAAACTAAAAACTTTAAAAGATCATCCATCAACGCGGCGGGACTTTAGCGTTTTCCTAGTAATAAAAAGTACTAGGCTTTAAAAAGCATTAATATAACTAGGAAACTTCGCAAACGCTTTGTTTAGTCGCGTTGATGGATGAGTTTTTTTATAAGTTTTTAGTTTGCGTGGGATCTCTTTACTTTTGCAAGTCCTTTTTGAACGCATTGTAGGTGATTGTTTGTCAAGTTTCTATTGTTACTTGTAAATTGTTTTTTAAAACCTAAAAAAACTCATATTATAACCTTTATTCTATGGATTCTGGTTAACTTTATCAGTTTTTTCTTTCAAAAGGTTCTTCATCACCATAACCTCATGGCCGTGTGAAATAGTAACGTTGTAGCCCCACCCTTTTGGCCAGAATTGGCCCAAATGTCACGAAAATATCGCACTAAAAATCGAAAGAAAATCGTAAAAGTACGATATTCATAAGAAATATTTCTTCGGTTGGTTTGTGTGTGTAAGTTCAGAGATTTCGAAGGTCTCCTCCAATTTTCATCAAGATCGGATAATATGCCGTTTGCCCGTAGAGGGCGAACAAACAGACAAAAATACAAACAAAAAACAAAAAATAAAACATTGGAGCTAATTTTTTGAGGGTCGGTGAAATTAAAGTCTTCGCTTCGCTTCCAACAATTACGTCGCCCACAACCAAGGAACGATCTTGCTTCTCCGGTGCCGAATTGAGAATGTGTGTTATCTGGGTTAGATCTAGAATGAAGTCTACTGATGTAATCCCCCATCCTGATAGTGGTTTTCGTGATTTTCTTAACGATACAATGATGCCGACAACAAATCGGCCACGACCATACCTAGGCCTATGTCTATAGTAGCTTTTGGAGAAAATATTAGCTAGCTAACAATCTGTTTGCCAATTTGTCAGCAGCTCAATATGTTTTTAATTCAATTAATAAAGAAAAATATCAAATATATGCATTAATTAATAAAACATAGTTTCTCAGTTTAGAATTAAAAACGTACACCCTGTAGTAGCGCTGTAGGATGTAAAGAAATAAAGAAAGTATTCAGGTATGTCACTCCCCAAGCTCTACTAATATCTCCGTGGCCCCTGATGCAGGTGTGACACCTGCCCGCTGTGCAAAGACGTTAGGTGGGATGCCTACCCGCACGGGCGCTTCTCGCTAGCTGTAAAATCGTGTTTTTGGAAAAGATAGTAACTCTCGGTCTGCAGCTGTCTATTCGCTCACTTTACTTTTCGCGCACTTAAGAATTCGCGCAGTTAAGGATTCGCTCACTTTACTATTCGCGCAGTTAAGAATTCGCGCAGTGTCTTTTCGCTCAGTGTCCTTTTCGCTCACTTTACTATTCGCGCAGTTAAGAATTCGCGCAGTATCCATTCGCTCACTTGACGTTTCGCGCACTTAAGAATTCGCGCAGTTAAGAATTCGCTCACTTAAGAATTCGCGCACTTTCCATGTTCCCGGGGAGCATAGGTAATTCCGTGGCCGAAACGGTGAAAGAGCTATTTATGTGGTATCAATCGATTCGTATTGATCCATAGATAAACAAATTCGATGGTTAAAGTCTTGATTTTCTGGCTGAGACCGGCCATATCTAAAACAAGATGGCCGCCGCTTTCGAGTTTTATACTAGCGTATCTTCGTAAGTATTTGACCGATTTCAATTTCAAAGGTACCATTCGAAAGGTAAATGAAAGAAATTTAAATAAATGTTTACAAATTTTCTCAAAAATCCAATATGTTTGAGGTTATGTTACAAAAACTTTAACTGTTTACTTTACACTTTCTCGTTATGGAACGATATTTACTAGGTAAAAAGGTTTTACATTTTCTTAAGTTGCATTTTTGATTTTTTAATGAATCCATGCATTTAATTTTCTGACAATTATAGCCTGAGTTTATTTAATTGAAGCGATGGCATGTGTAGATGAATATATGCTACTACTGTGTGATCTTTATGTTTCAAATACATTTTGTCGAGACACAATTGGTGAAACAATTAGATATTTGGTATCAATCGATTCGTTATGAACCGAACTTAAACAATTTTGATTGGGTAAATTTCGATTTTTTACTGAGACCTTCCCTGGGCAAAAACAAGATGGCCGCCGTCATTGAACATTTAACTAAAATATCTTTGAAAGTATTTCGCCGATGTCAATTGTAAAGGTACCATTAAAAAGGTAATAAAAAGAGCTATAAACGATTTACCAACAACTTTCCAGAAAGTTAATATTTTTGAGGTTATGTTTGGTTTGAATTTTTAGTAGTTTTAACGATTTTTTCAGAGCACAATAAGTGAAACAACTATGTATGGGATATCAATCGATTCGTTATGAACCGTCATTTAACAATTTTGGTGGGAAAAATTTCGATTTTTTACTGAGCCCTTTCCATGGCAAAAAAAGATGGCCGCCGCCAATGAACCTTTTGACTCGCATATCATTTAAAGTATGTACCCGATTTTTAATTCACGTATACCGTGGAAAAGGTAATTAAATGACGAATAAACTATACATTAACCATTTTGTTGAAACTGAGGATATGTTACAAAAACTTAAATTATTTACCACACTCGTCATCGTTATGGATCTTATGGCGCATATATCTACATGACCAAAACGGTTTTTGAATATGTTAGGATTGTTTATCCGTAGCATATCTCTTTATGTATTCAATTAGTCCTTAAATTTTATGTTCCGACAAATACATCCCGAGATAATGTATTTGAAGCGACGGCATGTGTAAATGAATAATATATGCATCGAGTATTTGATCTTGATGTTTGAAACACTAGGCACAATAATTGATTAAAGAATTATGTATCTGGTATCAATCGATTCGTTATGAAACGTACTTTAACAATTTTGATGTGGTACCCGTCGCAAAAAACAAGATGGCCGCCGAAAAAAAACTTTGCAAGTTATATATTTTCTAAGGTAATTGACAGACCAATTTCAAAGGTACCGTTGGACAGGTAACTAAAGTAGCAAAAATTTATAAACTTGCAATTTTCACGAAACTTAAATATTTACTGAGGTTATCTTGTTGTAGGAAACTATGACGCTGTTATGTTGGTACCATAGACATAAATTAAAAAAAATCCTCCACCGGAAATTGAACCCGGGACCAGCTGGAAACAGTATGACATTGACAGCCTAGATCCCGGGTGTTTTCTAATTGTAATAATTCACATCATCATCCATCCCAGCCCAGATCCGATCAGTAGCGTACACATAATACACAGAATAGTACACAGAATAGCTGATGCAAATCATGCTGAGAAGAATTTCGTCGTATTCTAGGAGATGTGCTCAAGCAGAATGGTTTTCCAAATAGAATCATTCAAAAGGCCCTCAGACGACAAACTAACTAACACAGCTAGCCTGTGTTCCTGTTGACGTTGAAACATGTTCCTTCATGTTTGACCCTCTTAGCACCTGTCACAATTCCCACATGGAATTTTATACAAGCCACTACCTTCTAGGCGGATGTGGTATTTAGTTCTTAACAACTCTCCTATCTTTCTGTCGGTGTTTTTATGTTTTGTTTGGCAAGAATTTTTCCTATTCGGTCTGTTTCTCTTTTAACATACGGCAAATATGCAGTTGCAAGTGGTTCTTCTTTTACGGTCGCCTACATCTTTTTCCGAGTTAGTTTGTCGTCCTGAGGGCCTTTTGAATGATTCTATTTGGAAAAACCAGTTCTGCTTGACACATCTCACTAGAATACGACGAAATTTCTTTCTTCTTCGTTGCATAGATTTGCATCACTATTCTGTGTACACTGACAGAAATTTTGCATTATTTTTAATGCAAAAATGCGTGCAGCATGCGCACGCATTTTGCAATTAAAAATAATGTAAATTGTTTGCTGTTTTTTTTAAGCACCACTTTTTGCTTTAACTAATGCACAACACATTAAATTTATCATTTTACCTGCATAAATTTCATGCACCAAATTGAATTTTTTTCCACGCAGATGATTGAGTATGAATCTCATCCACATATGTTGCATTGAAATTAATGCCCATCCATTATCTTTTACTCACGTGCATAAATGTGATGTAACCACCTGTGCAGTCTTATTTCTGCAATTGACCATGGAGTCTTCATGCACAACAGTGGCATTGAAATTAATCAAATACATTGAATTTTTGTAATCCCTGTGCATTAACTCGTTATGGGCTCCAACTGTGGCAGTATATTTTAGTATCACACTATACATAGAGATCAATGACCATTTATGCATTGAAAAAATGCAGATTAGATTTGAAATGTGTGTATCATGTACATTTTTTTAATGTATTACATGTGCAGTCCATTGTTAATCCACAATGTTAATGAAAATTTTATGCTAATATATTGCATTTAGAATAAGGTACATTCACCACAAAAATGAGCTTCTTGTGCAGTAATTATAATGTAATTACATAGGCATTAGTTTCTATGCACTTTGTCCATGGTCTGTCAGCCATCTGATACAATGAATATTAATTATCTGCGTTCTAAATTATGTAAGTTTTATCACATTATTTTTGTATGCAACATTGTGCGCTGAATATATATATGCCTCGTTGGCTATATTACTTGGTGTACACTTTTACGTTTTTAAATTGATTCACATAGCATGAACACGTTTATAAGATTAAAAAGTGCGCTATTCTTGCCAATCAAAGTAGGCTAATAAAAAGTGGTGGAAAATAATTAAAAATTGATTGAAATCACTCGTATAATCGTATACATTTTTGTGAATGTGAAAAACATAACAGTGACACCATAAAATAGTACAGGAAATGAGAGTGAGCTCAATCGGAGGTAGAGAATTTCGTTAAAAAATACTATTCTAACAATGTTCAATCGAGATTAATAATTAACAAGAGTAAGGTCTTATGTCGCCACAATCACAAAAAAACGAATTGGTACATGAACAGCTAAGAACCAAAGTAGATGTATTTGGTCTCAAGAAAGTAAAAATAAATAACTAATATTACTTTTAAATAACATATTACATTTTCTTTAAGGAACAACAGGGTACATTTAAATACTGCAATTGGGCATAAAAGGTTGTCATCATAGGTAAAGCAATTAAGGTGTGCCCAAAGTGTCCATATTGGCAAGTCTTGAAACTCTTGTTGTGCGGGTAAGGCAAATACATAAGTACACATTATAATATGCTAAAAATATAACTAGCAATCCACGAAAACGGCTATGTTACGTGGATTCGTGAAGAATTTGCGTTGGAATATTTATAAAAACAGAACACAGAACTGAAAGGCTGGATAATAAGCTCCGCTCACCTGAGAGGGGCAACTCATTTTTGTACAGTAGTCCTATTTTCGTGACAGATCGCGCAAATTTGATTCCGGGAAAAAATCATATTCTAGTCTTCGAAACTAGACGACTCACTTTCAACAAGGTCTCCACTAAGTTCAGTCATGGCATAGATATGATTGAGGATAATGACCGCTGTATTTGCCGTCTTCCTGGGACGATCGGGTAAAAAACCCCCAATTTAGCGAAAGAATGTAACTTGGCATGCCACTGATGTCAAACTACATAGCTAAGCTTACCTGTATTTAATTACCGTCTTGTTTGCCGAGTACATTTATAAAACAATTACTTATAGTAGAAAATTCTCGAAGTTTTTGCGAAATTAGAAAACTCCGAATTTATGAAAAAGTAGTTTTTTTAATTTTTTATGTACGACGAAAAGGAAGCAACTTTACGAGTTAAAAGAACTTTAAGCACTTATAATCAACAATGTATATAGGCATTTTATGTGCATTGCAATTTACCTTCGTTATCATCACCATAAAGGAACTGCAAAGAAGCATTTCAGCATTTAGAATTGAAACACAAATTCACGCCCAAATGCAAATGTTAAATGAAATACACATTACTATGATTTTTTAATTGCTTTTAATTGCTTGCTATGAAAGTATTTGCAATAATAATTATTTTAAAAACCTCAACTGTAGGCCCTACTCGAACCACACCCGACTCTTCCTTCGTACTGGTGCTCTATAATCGGTGTACATAATCTAAGGCAACACTGGTCAATTTTTGTCGTCGATAACCTATCAAAAACATAATCTGCCATCAGGAAAATGAACAAAATTTCAAATACAGTAACTAAAACCTCTGAACGTGGAGTTTATTTTCAAAGAGAAAAATCAGCAATACAAAACACAAAACAAAATAAAATAATCATAATAAAAATGTTTGACGCGTATGACAATTATCGGATTAACCTGTCTATGGAGCGGAACAAGCAGCGCATTATCATATTTCACTAATCGAATTACTGGCCCGGTGCTCAGTCTTGGAATAGAGAGTTGCTCTACTGGGCTTTGCTCTAACCTGGAAAGGTGATGTAAACTCTGGCGGGAACGATAGAAATAATTTAGAAATAAATCTATATTTTTTTAAACCCTCAGAATAATCCCCTGTTTTGACATATACTCCAAACCGTTGTCTTACTGGCCCAGTACCTGAGGCGAGACTCTTCTTTAATTACATCCGGTCCGCTTGCGGTCCAATGAAATAATCCGTAGAAAGTCTGGGTAACTGAAATAATGAGTGAGTCAATAAAATCAAAGAACAGTTTTATAACTATAATTTTATACAAAAAATAACTTGAAATTGGTGCTTAGCTGAACAGTATAATATCATTCACAAATATACCACTTTTTTGTTTCTTCTTGTAGCTCTTTTAAGCCATTTATTTTTTGCAACGTTTTGATTGAATAAAAGTTGCTAAAATGGTCCTACAAGAAAAACAAAAAAAAGCAGTGATTTTGTCATGCATCTATCTGTCAGCTAACACATTTAGAGCAGACTTTTATAAAAATATTTTTATAAAAGTTTGATTTTATTGACGTAATTCATTATTTTATTACCAGTAGTTTCTAGGGATTATTCCGTGACGCACAAGCCGGCCGATGTAATTACAAGAAAGGGTTTCGCTCAGGTATGGCCAAGTAAGACACGGTTTGAGTATAGTTGTACTATTTTAAAAATTGCAAAATATAGCGATAGGCGCTACACACATCGTGCACACGGAAATCCTATTTACGACCTTTTGCCGAATTTACTACCTTCCCATATAAAAAATTAAAATGTAAGGCAAAATATTCTGAAGTCCAAACAACCACTGGTATTCATAGACGTAAAATTGCAGTCCGCCATTGATGTTTTATTGCTCAACGTTAACCGAAGACAAACTTCAATAATTTTGAAATAAATGTCAATCTAAGTTATTTTGAATTTAAAGGACTAAAGGCCAGCTAGGCCAAACAAAACAGGCATTGTCTTAATCCCGTCACGTAGGCTTAAGCTAAACTATGAACGCAAAATATGTGTGGTTGCCAGGGCTTTCAAAATCGATGTTTAATATTTTTTAAACAATGGCTATAGCAAACCACACGCATTGTAGGGCTGGATAAGTGACAGATAACGTGCGGATTCAATGGATTGAATAGTACTCCTTGTGAGACCTTCTTATGTAGGGATTTTCATTATTGACGGTCGGCTGCTCCATCCATGAGTACTACTCGAGAAACACTGGAAAGAAGTCGTCGAAGTCCTTGTGCTAACTTCTCCATTCTCCTCACAGCCAGCCCATCCTTACTTGTGGACTGAACCGCGTTGGCCCGGTGAAGCAGCGGTTCGTGGGGACAGTCACATACGTTATGTACACAGTCATGTCGCTTCTTCCGCTTTCGCTCAGTGTCGTAGTCATCTCTTCAGAGTTGATTCAAATGATCGACCTTAAAAAATGATAAGTAAAGCGACTTTAAAATATAAATAAAGGCAAACGAATGTGCAAGGATCGAATTTTATCAAATCGTATTTGTTATTGACAAAATATATTCCGATTATATCCCCAGTCATGTTATATCCAGTAAATCGATTTTTTTTCTATAGAATCTATAAAAATAAATAATTGATTTTAAATTTTTAATTAGCCCCCCCCCCCTCGGTTTTCACGCAGGGCGAAGTGAGTTTTGGCACCCGTGCAGCCATCGCGTGCACATTACGTCATCACGTTTAATCCCATGGGCCGCCTTTCACCGACCAGGCATTGTGTTCTCATGGTATTGATGTTTTTGCACTGCAGGCCACCTGCAATTGCGATGGAAATATTTCCCTCTTTAAAGTTTGTTTCATTATTATTTATCAATGAATTTTATTCTCAATATTTTCGACGAATCATGGTATTGTCTCAGCTTTTGTAAATCATTTTATAAAAATTACTATAAGAATTATTAATTAGTAAACAAAAATCGATCTCGTTGTAAACGAACACATTTATTTGGTCAATTATTGATTTGTAAGTCTTTCTATATATTGATGCAGAAACCAATCGTTTTCGATAACTTTTTAAATCGACAAGCCCCTACTAAATACACATCATTCACGGAGTTTCGATTTGCCATCACTATTCACCACTGCCTCCTAGATTTGTCGTCGTGTCTGGAGCCACGACGAACATCTAGAGGCAATGCTATTCACATTTATTCTCATTAGGGTCCAATAATTTAGCAATCAACGTTTCCGTAAATAAAAAGGATTTCTATCCATTAATCTAGCACAGAATAACAAATACTAATATTATTCTTGTGTTTCAAATTTGTTTATGTAAAAATACGTGTGACAGTCAATTTCTGCCTGACTGGAATACAAAACTAAGCCTGCAGGCTGGTATATAGGTAATTCCATTCCCACCCCACCCCACTGCTATTTGCGCGAGCAACATTTTTATATAGTCGTTGCTTAGGCAGGATACACACCAACTCAATTTACAGGTGAGGATTTGTAGATGCCGATTTGAACATATTTTTCGTTTTCTCCGTTTTCCCTCCTCGTCGTTTCCCCTCCCCATATTCTTCGAACATGTTATTGTCGTAACGGAAATAAAAAGGGGGCCCAACATTTGTAACAACTGCCGATTTTTTATATTGGACTAAACTCTAAAGAATGCCACTGCAATTTAATTCGTCGACAGAATAGTAATTATCTTAAAAGAACACAATGTTTAACATTTTTGTGGAAAAATTGATAAACTGATTTTCCTATAAAATTAATAAGTTTGTAGCATATTGACAGTTGAACTATTAACTGGAGACATGCCCAATGTAATTTTCTTGAATAATAGATCGAAAGTTTTCGACCAAATTATTATGGCAGGAAATAGGTTAATTGGTGGAGCGTAAAGCGGTGATCTTCGTACCGAAAACTCATTTTGATTACTAGAAAAATGCTAGAAATTTATGTTTTTCGTCTGCTCGCCTCTCTAAGCTACCGGGCCAAAACAGCATATTTATGTTTATTTACCTTGATTTACAAAAGAAGGACCACAAAACTTAACATAATTGTACATATAAATGCACATAATAAAAAACAGTATTTTTAATTAACCGAACTGAAAACTTTGGAAAAACTTTACAAACAACAATGTAGGCTTCAATGAGACAATATTAATTAAATCATTTTTTGAAATGTATATTACAAATTTTGGTGGAAATATTTTTTCTCGACGCATTTTTCATTCAGGTTCGAAAGCGGACGTCGAAAAAATATAAATCACTCATTTGAATAAAAAAAATATTGGAAGATTTTCCAAATACGCTCATCCAACAATACGCTATTCAGAGTACAGACTAGCTAATTAAACAAGACCGAATCAAGCCCTGACTTATGGGGGGGGGGGGGCGATGTTTTGAGGTGCTTCCCCACTATTCCTATAGTGGCGCATTATGAGTGACCTAACGGTTGAGCGCGCCCCTAATCCAATAAACCAAACTTATGAGCAGCTATGCTAGAACCCCGTCCCTTGTATCTTACGGCATCAATATCATACGCTAAACATGCATGCCACGATGCACCCTATGATGCACAAAGGCTGTGTGGATTGTCATACACGGGAAGCAAAACCGAGTATTTATTATCAGGTACATGATTTGAGGAGGCAAAGATCAATCGTCAATCAGGTACATGTCGCGCCACCACAATGGTCAGCGGATGAATTTAAACGGCGGAAGAGGATAACAAGTAGTATTTACAAAATACAAGTTCGTTCAAATTTCTAAATCAAATAAATTATTTTTGTGTACCTTACATAATTTTTTGTACTTTTATTTATTTAGAGACCACCCTCGAAAAGGAAAGTATCGTTAGGTTGGGTTGGGGAAGGGGGGGGAGGGCATTAGAGGTGCGTTGCCGTGGTCGCTATTTTTTTAAATTTTGCTTGCAAGTAGGCTCAATTCATTTAAATACACTCACCATACACATTAGCATAGTGGGTTGAGTCGACCGTGGGTGCGGCCGGGACGGGATATGGGTAATGCGTGTGGTGGCGATTTGCGAGCAGTGGCCACGACCGCGGTCACCATCCATCGCCACGCACATAGCGTCGTTGATGGGCATGGGAAGAAGAAAGGCTTGGTTGCTACAAAATACGATTTTTTTCCCAAAAACCGAACAAATATAATTATGACGTGCAGAATAAACCTTACTTGTGACAAATGAAAAACAGTAAGTACTACTGTGTAGGGCTGTGGAGAAGATGCAGACATGGACTCCATTCTGGTGACTGGTACACTTGTGCTTCTTGCTGTCACAACATTTGCACTGAACTACCTACACCCAGTTCGCAGCTTCCGTTGGAAGATTCTAAAAAAATGGCCACTGCCCACCCACTGGATGACAACGTCCTTCCCCTTTGTATAACATTCAAACGCACAATGCATGCGACGATGACAGTTGGCCGGTTCAGACGCGCCTTCGCCGCAGGTAATGAAGGATTTTCAGAATTAATATCAATGGAGTGCATTGGTAGATGAACACACTTCCTGTGGTGTGGTTACTATTAAATATTGGCTATCATTTGAAAATCTTTTTACAACACTTACTATTCTAGTCAAATTAACCAATATTTTCCGTTCCAAACATGCCTGTTACTTGTTATGTGGGCGTTCGTAATAAAATATTACTGCCCTTTGAAGTAGGGGATTTCTAAAGTATTTTGGTTGAAGACTCTTCCCTATCGTACCGTTACCACCGTACAACTCTACATAAGTTCAGTTCTATTTTCTAAATATCGACATTTCTAGCGTTTTGCGATTTTTAATACACAAAGCCAGGGTGGTTTTGCTAGTTACTTTGAGCGATTTTTGTCTGTCTGACAGTCAACAGAGACTAATACTCACACAATGCCAGCTATTTTATTATTATGTCGGAACTTAATTCATAACTTAATAATCATTCAAATATTGTTTAGATGGGAAAGACCGGCTCTAGGTCCATCTCAGTATGCGGATGAATGAGTTATTAAACCGCATAACAATTACAGTTAAAAAAATATTACCATGACGAATCTTAAGTGTCGGTTTAGTAAGACATTAGAATGCACTTAATTTAAAGATCGAAAAAAAAGTGGGTGTGGGTCCCACCCCCCCCCCCTCCCCCGGGTATCGGGGATGAAATAGGTAGCTGTCCTACAGCAAGCATTTTTACTATTTTTTTCTTATGAATGACGGTTAAAAATGAGAAAAATTGCTTATTGCACGGAACAATTGAAAAAATAACTCTGAGCATCATTGCCATTAAAAGACCACAGTTGACTCGTAATGGCACTACTTATTTAATAATGATAATAATAAATAATATAATCCATGGCTTCAGTTTGCGTTTCTTGTATCACTTTCCAAATCGCTAATACTTACAAAAGCCAGATTCAAACATCAAAAGAAAAATTACGTGCGGCACATCCTTGATTAGATTATGGTGTGGATGCATGCTGTGGCGGTGAAAAATATATATTGCATCTCAACTTAATATGCGTCGCATGTTTATGCTTTTGAAATTTGATAGCCCATTTTGCCTATTCGTATCATAGTTAAAAACGCCATGGTAAGATTATACCATTGAGTAAGAACCTTTACCCAATGATTATGACCTTGCTCTTCGGACACATTCAAAAGCGTAGTGATAAGTCGATCAAAACTACAATATAACATCACAACATTTGTAGCGGAGTCAACTATACATGTGTGTGTGTTAACTACAAGGCAATGATTGCATTGATGTTGACAACTGACAACCACAATAAAACCATTAAAACACTAAACACGTAAACATAAAATCATAATCACAACAATAATGAATAATAACATTATGTGTGAAGTAATTAACATTATTACTGTGGCCCATCCGAAGTCCAATTGTTCAATATCCGAAATCATCTTCCTTTTAATTAACTTCCCCTGGGATAACTTTAAAATGTGGTTTAATAAAGACCACACTCAAATCCCTTCAGATTATCCTTGTATTTTAAGTATTAACGATCTTATGGTCTTATGTCGAATGCATTACACTTTGTGCTACTTTTGTGCGATGATTGTTTTTTCACCCGCGCCTATGGCTTCTGTATTGAAAGAATTATATTTTGTCTTGGGAGGAAACTCTTTTTTACCTTACAGATTGAGTTGAAGTATGACGACGAATTTAAATTTATCGTGGAAAATTGCCCAGTGCCTCCTAAGTTATCGTGTAGGCCTTTTGGAATTCGATTGTGACGGTATGTCCGAGAAAAACCACTGCCTCCGTATGCTTTTTTAATTCATGGTCTTTTGAAATGTATTACTAAGACTTGCAGGCTCACTTCATATGGCACATTATACACTTAGATATATAAGGAAAACACAAACTATCTTATTATATTATGTCAGCGTCAGTTCTCTTCCATCTAGCAGTTGCGGTTTATAATATCAATAACAAAGGACCTCGGATGTGAGAGAAGATGCTAGAACTGCGAGGAATGGTAGCCTACTTGAATCATGAACTTTTTTAACCACACCCATAGTGCCCAACTAGCACTACCATACTTAGTACTTAGCATAATTTTTTTACTCCAATAAGTTAATTAAATAAACAGCGTTTCAAACATTACGAAAATCCACAATTCAAAGCAATACTGTGTTGTAAAAATACAAACTGGTGTGAGGTCGACTACTGTCTCGTGTCTGTCTTGCATTCATGCGTGCATCGCGGTCTTTTCCCCGCACTAGATAGCACGTGATTCAAACCATTCATCATGGTACATTGTCTCCTCTTTGACTGTCAAATATTTTACTGGTTCTTTCTACATTTAACTTCCCTGTTCAAAATAAACATAGATTGTATTTAATATAGTTTGTTTTTAATCTTCTTACTATAAGCCATCTAAAAATAAATACTTTCTATTAAAATAAACCATGTTAAAATATCCGTTCCAGAATGCTTCAAATGACAGCCTTCATAATAATAGTTTGTTCCTTCCACTGTACGAGAAGTTTTTGTTTTAACAATGCCGAAAATATTGTAAAATTATTAATAATTGCAGCATGGTGATAAATATAATGCTCTCAATAAAAAATATAATTGATCAGTATATCTAAGGGACCCGAATATCTCGATAACGTTTTGTAATTACAGTTTTAGTTTTGATCATCTTTTTTCCCCTTTGGCGCCAATGTCTATATTCATTTATGAGTCGTATTGTTTGTCAATCAGAAGAGCTCCATCTACCATAGTTCCACACACTGTTCTGCAGCTGCGAGTTTTGACATGTGCAGCTAGGAACGCTAGTGCTAAGTAATGACGAACTACGATCCCGGAGATCAACGGACGTTTCCGAAAGAGAATCACGCACTAGGAATTACTTTTCAAGCACAATGACACATCGGCGGGCCGGTCCGGGAGACGCCGAGTATCTCCTAGCGCCGTTTCCACGCACGCTGCACTTGATTCTCTCCGCGTGTGATTGGCTATCCCGAACTCTCAAGCTCATGTGACTGAAAAACACACCGGGGGGGGGGGGAGAAAAGCACCAGCACTTGAATAACCACGCGCTACATGCGCCTTACCGTGCAATTAAAAATGCGGTCCTTTTCTAACAGTGTCCAATCTGTTATTATTTGGTACGCTACTGATCGATCTGGTCTGGGCTGAGTTGATGTGAATAAATTACAATTAGAAACACCCGGTCTAGGCTGTCAATGTCATACTGTTTCCAGCTGGTCCCGGTTTCAATTTCCGAATGGGTATTTTTTTTCATTTATGTCTATCGGTTACCATATACCAGCGTCTTAGTTTCCTACAACAAGATAACCTCAGTAAATATTTAAGTTTCGTGAAAATTGCATGTTTATAATTTTTTGCTACTTTAGTTACCTTTCCAACGGTACCTTTTGAAATTGGTCTGTCAATAACCTTAGAAAATATATAACTTACAAAGTTTTTTTTCGGCGGCCATGTGTTTTTTTGCGACGGGTACCTCATCAAAATTGTTAGAGTACGTTTCATAACGAATCGATTGATACCAGATACATAATTCTTTAATCAATTATTGTGCCTCGACGAAATGTGTTTCAACATCAAGATCAAATACTCGATGCATATATTATTCTTTACACATGCCGTCGCTTCAAATACATTATCTCGGGATGTATTTGTCGGAACATAAAATTTAAGGACTCATTGAATACATAAAGAGATATCCTACGGATAAACAATCCAAACATATTTAAAAACCGATTTGGTCATGTAGATATATGCGCCATAAGATCCTAACGATGACGAGTGGTAAATAATTTAAGTTTTGTAACATAACCTCAGTAAATATTAAAGTTTCAACAAAATGATAAATGTTATGTTTTTTCGTCATTTAATTACCTTTTCAACGGTATACGTGAATTAAAAATCGGGTACATACTTCAAATGATATGCGAGTCAAAAGGTTCATTGGCGGCGGCTATCTTGTTTTTTGCCATGGGAAGGGCTCACTAAGAATCGAAATTTTTCCCATCAAAATTGTTAAATCACGGTTCATAACGAATCGATTGATACCCATACATAGTTGTTTCCCACCTATTGTGCTCTGAAAAAAATCGTTAAAAATTACTAAAAATTCAAAACCAAACATAACCTCAAAAATATTAAACTTTCTGGAAAGTTGTTGGTAAATCTTTTTATAGCTCTTTTTATTACCTTTTCAATGGTACCTTTACAATTGAAATCGGCGAAATACTTTCAAAAATATTTTAGTTAAATGTTCAATGACGGCGGCCATCTTGTTTTTGCCCAGGGAAGGTCTCAGTAAAAAAATCGAAATTTACCTACTCAAAATTGTTCAAGTTCGGTTCAAAAACGAATCGATTGATACCAAATATCTAATTGTTTTACCAATTGTGTCTCGACAAAATGTATTTGAAACATACAGATCACCCCTGTAGTAGCATATATTCATCTACACATGCCATCGCTTCAATTAATAAACTCAGGCTATAATTGTCAGAAAATTAAATGCATGGATTCATTAAAAACACAAAGAAATAATCCACCAAAAATGCAACTTAAGAAAATGTTTAAAACCTTTTTACTTAGTAAATATCGTTCCATAACGAGAAAGTGTAAAGTAAACAGTTAAAGTTTTTGTAACATAACCTCAAACAAATTGGATTTTTGAGAAAATTTGTAAACATTTATTTTAAATTTCTATCATTTACCTTTCGAATGGTACCTTTGAAATTGAAATCGGTTCAAATATTTACGAAGATACGCCAGTTTAAAATTCGAAAGCGGCGGCCATCTTGTTTTAGATATGGCCGTTCTCAGCCAAAAAAATCAAGACTCTCACCATCGAAATTGTTTACCTATGGATCAATACGAATCGATTGATACCACATACATAGCTCTTTCACCTAAGCTGCCACGGAAGCATGTTTTCATACCCTATGCTCCCCCCACTATTTGCCGCCTCCCCTCTCACATCATCAATGACGAACACTGATTTGCAATAAAAATTTAATGTCTTAACTAATTAAAGTACTTGGACGAGTCTTACTCGTCCATTTTTGGGAGAACTTTTAAGGGGTGCAAAAAATACAAAAATACCAAATTTTGGGAAAATAATTGCTCCTTAAAAAAAAAGTTGTACAAAAGTTGTTTTTAAATCTGGTGAATCGCATGGCTAGTATATAAAAACTATTTATGATCCAAAATCCAAAAGGGTGGACAGAAACAAAACATAGAGAAATTTTGAAAATCCTAGTCTTTTTAAAAATGGCTAACATGCTCAATTTTTAAACCACAAAAATGTTTCACACGAAAAAATCAGAAAAACATCATTCTAGACAGGCAAAGAAAATAACTGTTTAATTTAATATTAATGGGCTACGTCAAATCTAAAGTTTGACAAAACTTTGTAAATATTGCCTCGAAAAAAAGTACAAAAATTATCAGCAAATAATTTAAAGTTCATATTGTATCCTAAACCTGAATTTCTGAAATAAAACGAATTATATTCCAATGGGTTATAACAATTAACACCCTATAAAGCAGTTTTAATTGTTAAAATAATTAATCATTTGCACATGAGTCATTTGCAATTCCAGGTTCTGTATTTCAATTAAGAAGGTTATAGGAATAGGCATTATTTTATTCATAATTGTAACGATAATGTTTATTAAATAAACATTATAGTTATAAATTTTATAACTAAACACATTATAATTAATATTATCTGCACAATATTGATTTAGCTGGACATACCGTGAGAGCAGTAAGAAAATTAATGTAAACATCAAAACAAAGACGATATTTGTTCAGTTTTGTTATTGCTTAGCTGTAACAAGTTGCTGTAAACAACTGCACTATTCATAATATACAAAACAAAATAGTGCAGACAAAATTAGTCTGCAATTTCCAATTAGTCAACATTCTTACAAAGTAAATTAACATGTCAGATGTTTTTAATATATTTTCCAATCACCTTATGCAAAATAAGTCAACCTTAAATATTAATGCTGGCTACAGTAAACCTAGATTTTCAACTAGTTCATTGATGGAAATAAAAAAAATCAAAACTAGAAATACAAAAGAGATAACCGTATTTGACGTCAAATGCGAAAGCGTTTAAACCCAAGAAACCGGCCAACTTGATGTGTGGCCATGTTGGTTAGCACGGCTTGATATGAGGATGTGTTTTATCATGGACAATGGTACATGGCGCGAATCTTTCGAATGTCGCCTAGGCTGAAACCCTCACGTTGGCCCATCGTCACTCCGTGTGTCTGGAAAGAGAATGTTAGGTGCATGAGAGTGAGAAATATTACATATGAGTGGCATATACAGCGGTACAGAACGTATCTATGTTTTACCATTTGGACTAATAAAATAATGAATAAGAGATACATTTTATCATGGCATCGCAATTCAATGTCGGTTATATTGTCCCGAAATTAAAAAAAATAAAAAATCGTAGCAATGCTCGTTGTAAGGTGCAGATCAGTTTCAGTCGATGTCATACCATCTCCTGTAAGCGCATTATTGTAATTGTGAAGGGAATCCCCAAGGGGCGTTTAACAGAATTCCAACTGTGGCACACCAGCCGATAAAGGGAAACAGGGACCTACCGAGTCAGAAATATGAGTTCGTCATCGTCATTAGTGATATTTATTTCGTGACTGAACTAAAAGTAAGCACATTTACATTCATCTAACGCTTGTGGTTGTTTATGCATAGCTATAAAACCAAAAGGCATATCATGAACATATGGGGTCTCATTTTATCTGCCAACGAAAAAAAAACTGCAGAAGTACGTATTCCGTAATGAATAAGCAATTTAAGGTTCTTGAATGATACACGAGCATTAAATTAGTCTTGTGAATCAAATTGAGCCGCGGCAATTATAACTATATAAATTTATTTCACTGGCCTTATTCCCGCCTATAACTAGGGAAACGCCAAAGTTGTTGTTAAACGAGTGAGTGAGCCAAGTGTTGAGTACCAGGGAACATCCCCTTTCCTCCCCTATACCTAAGGCTGGATCTAACTCAGTATGGGGAATGATACAGGGTACTCAACACATGGCTCACTCACTCGTTTAACAACGACTTTGGCGTTTCCCTAGTTGAGTCATTTGGGACACCGGTACAAGTGTTTGGACTTCTAAAACCGGTCCGTCTGGTCACCTTATTTAAACTGGAACTCACTCTGCAAACAATAATTTTGAAATTGAACATTCAAAATGCGAATCGTGTTCAAAAAACGTATAGCGTGAAAACATTAACAAATTTCCAATATAAAACAAAATGACCTAATTTTTATTTCCCATTTAACACCCTCAAAATTAATGTGGTGTAAAAATATAAAAAAGTTCTAACCAACGGGCATCGAACCTCAACCCTCCGTGCGGTAGGCTAAATGCTTACCACTATGACATGCCAGCCAAGCAGATTTAGTTCCGCTAGCTGTTTCTAAACAAATGCTATCAATATTTTAAAAGAATCACATTTTTATTTATTGTAGGATTATATCGCAATGGATCTAGCTGATTTTGATAACAGTTCTCAGTAAACTCGTACCAGATGTCTGTTTAAAATTTCAGCGAAATCTGTTCAGCGGTTCGGCTGATTTTCGACGTACAGACAGACAGACAGACACACACACAGAATCACAGAATGAGAGCCGTGTGAGTTGAATGGAGACACTCGGTCGCTCCGCTCCCTCGTTTAACTAGGGAAACGCCAAATTCGTTGTTAAACGAGTGAGTGAGCCAAGTGTTGATTACCCGGGAACATCCCTTTTCCTCCCATATACCTAAGGTTGGATCTACCCCAGTATGGGGAATGATACCGGGCACTATACACATGACTCACTCACTCGTTTAACAACGACTTTGGCGTTTCCCTCGTTTAAATTGAACATTAAAAATGCGAATCGTGTTCAAAACGTATAATCGTGAAACATTAACAAATTTCTAACATAAAACAGTATCACCCAATTTGTATTTACCATTTAACACCCCTAAAAATAATATGTGGGTGTAAAAATATAAAAAAAGTTCTTACCAATGGACATCGATCCCCGACCCTCCGTGCGGTAGGCCAAATACTTACCACTATGGCATGCCAGCCACGCATATTTTGTCCCGCTAGCTGCTACTAAACAAATGCTATCGATATTTATAAATCACTTTTTTATTTATTGTAGGATTAAATCACAATGGATTTAGCTGATTTTGTTAACAGTTCTCAGTAAACTCGTACCGGATGTCTGTTTAAAATTTCAGCGCAATCTGTTCAGCGATTCGGCTGATTTTCGATGTACAGACAGACAGACCCACAGTTTCACAGAATGAGCGCCGTTTGTGTTGGATGAAGACAACTCAGTCGCTACTCTCCCACGTTTAACAAAGTCCTTATTAATCAATCAATCTTGCTTTTGATTCCAGATGACGTGTGGATTACAGTGATATTTACCTTTGATATAATTGTAGGCAAGTCGTTGGTAGAGAACGCGTTTTCAGAGTAGTGCATCACGCTTCCGTAATCGTAGGTGACGCCGAACCCAGTGACGCTTCCCGACCGCGCAAGGTCGAAGTTGTTGTTTCGCCCTGGACACAAGAATATCATGCAACAACATAGATATGACCGTAGCTTTATGAATCTATTAGTCTATCTATGCAATGAGGACAGATATATGAGAGTGATGGATCATTTACAAAAGAAGTGTTTTATGATGCTGGATTTGACGGACAGATGACCTTTACCTGGCGTTTAGGTAGTAACCCCCCCCCCCCCTCACCCCCCACACACACAATGGTACAACTCACCGGTCTTTATGCCCTCCCCCCCCACACACACAATGGTACAAATCACCAGTCTCTATATCCTCCCCCCCCACACAAAAGTGCAACTCACCAGTTTCTATATCCTCCCCCTACACACACAATAATGCAACTCACCGGTCTCTCTGCCCTCCCCCCCACACAATGTTGCAACTCACCGGCCTGTATGTTCCCCCACATGATGGTGACGTAGCTGTCCCTCTCTGACCGGTTCTGCTCGTGCATGAACCCGAGCGCGTGCATCAGCTCGTGGATGACTGTGCCGATCTTGGTGGTGCAGCCTGGGGATTGCAGGTTCACCTGGGAGGTAAGATAGAGTGGGTGTTGAGAAAAGTGCAGGGGACGGTAAAATGTAATCAATTTCGGACTATTAATTGCTTACCTATTTACGAAAAAATTCTTGAAAAAGTTGTACATAAACAAATACTACAATATTTCGAAAGCAATGATCTTTTTTTTTAAAAAAAAAACACAATCAGGCTTTAACTAATCACTCGTGTGAAACCTTCTTACAACTTGCCTTAAATAAATGGCTTTATGATAAAGATAATGCCCTGTCAACTGTTGTAGTGTTTTAAGACTTCAAAAGGGCATTTGAGACAATTAATAGAGACATTTTGTTAAAGAAATTGAAACGTTATGGTATTAAAGATGTTGCATATGATTGGTTTGTTACATATTTGGAAAACAGGAGTCAACATACAGTTGTTGGTGAGCTATCATCAGAGGAAAAGGAAAATGGTTACGGAGTACCTCAGGGATCCGTTCTCGGACCACTACTTTTTATAATTTATATTAATGATATGTACAATTGTGTTGAATTGATATTTCTTAATTTTTTGGCTGATGACACCCTTATTTCGTTCTCTGCAAAAGATGTCCTCTATGTGATTCAAATTATAAATAGAAACTTAAGGAGACTGTGTAAATGGCTGTTAGTTAATAAGCTAAAATTTAATACATATGAAATCAAAATGTATGATAGTACTAGGTAACAGCAAAAGTGTGATTGCACGTGAGGAAGTTGAACAGTTAATCAGTATCAATCCAATACTGATTAATGGAGAACAAATAGAATATGTATATGAAATAATTTTAATACCTAGGATGTCTTATTGATCACAAGTTGACGTTCAATAGTCATGCTAACTATATGATGATCAAAATCAGTAAAAAAAATAGGATTTATGTCTAGGATAAGTGAACACTTATCAAGTTAGTCGTTAAAATTGATCTTTAATACAATAATCCATCCAGATTTTGAATATTGTAGTATTATAATGTTAAATTTTAATGAAAGAGTAAAAGATGCATTGCAATGTTTGCAGGATAATGCTATGAGAGTAATATTAAAGTGTAATGGGTATACAAGTATAAATACTATGCTAAGAACATTGAACTTGTCAGACAGAAGCTTCATTACGATGTTCTGGTATTTATATTTAAACTAAAAAATGATTGTTTGCCAGCATATTTTAACGAATTCAAATCATATAATAATAATGTACATGAACATGTGAACAAAGTTGCAACTCAAAAATCAATATTTTATGCTGGATTAAGAATGTTTGATAAATTGCCTAAAAGTATAAAAAAAATAACAAAATAAAACTTGTCAAAATTTAAATCTGAATGTATAACATATGTATTTGTTTACCAACCGTACAATTAGAAAAAGTTACTAGAAATAAATGTAATGTATGAAAAATGTTTTGTATTGTAATGTATGTAATAGCTGATGAAGCTAAATAAAAGAATTGAATTGAATTGAATTCGAAATGAAATGAATGATTCGTCGAGTCCAGAGTGAAAAAACGTGCACGCTCCCAGGTTGCGGATGATTACAACTCAACGGTTACCAATAATATCATATCAAATCTGTCAGAAACGGAAATGACTAACCGTTATTGATATCCACACTCGGTTGGATATGCTATATGTCATATGGTGCCATTAGTTTTGTGCATAATATGTAAGTGTATAGGACGTGTCACTTATAATTCAAAGGTATTTAACATATATTATGTATATTTATATGTTGTGTCTTAAGCTTTCGTGATCCATGGTTAATGTAAAACTAGTTTTACGGAAAATATCGCGAATATGGAAAATTACATTTTATTCCCAACGTTTTAGAAAACGAGGTTTCCATTTTGTAGGGAGAAACAGAAACGACTAGTGACAAGTGCATGCCGCTCTTCATGTATCTAGCAAGACATTTTGGGGATTATTTTGAGAACGAAAACGACAAGGAAATCCCCAGATGAAAGCACTTTTTACTTAATGTCAAAATACCACCATAACAGCGCAACGGGTTGTAATTGACGGATACCATAATATATTTTCTTAAGATAAAAAGTAATTTGTTTACTAACTCCTACCAAGGTTAACTGAATCTTCACGAACTAGGTACCCCAAAATTCGGATAGAGTATTCAGCAGACATTGCAACAATTATTGTACCTAGTACATCACACGGTCTCTATTTTCCATTGCTGTGTGTTTCCTTAGTAAAATATCTTAATGGCGTTTCATGAATCATGTATTAGGCTCGTTTTAAGAGTTACCTACATGAAATTCCTCGTTTAAATTTAAAACGTCAATCAAGAGTAAGATCAATGCTTCATGGAACATAGCTCGATCAATCGCTCGCCTTAAAAGATTTTGGTGTTTTCCTAGAAACAAAGTAAGTTCTTGTGACTCACTTCTTGCATGTTACCGATGCGTCCGACAGACGACCAGCATCCCGTGTTCTTCTTGGTCAGGCGAATATAGTCCGCATGGCCGTGACGCTTGATGAACCTGATGCAAGTATGCTTGTGGTATTCCTCAAAAGCCTCCTCAATCAAGTTCAGATCTTTTGGGCCTGCAAACACAAGAATCGTTATCCATTAACACAAAAGTATGGGAAAACAAAATTTTATCAGATTTAAATTTTAAACTGCTAAAAAATCAATAAAATAATTGTAATTTTTTTAAACCATTACTTGTAAATATGAATAATATTATGTAATTTGATTTCTCGAGATTCATTAATTCTTTGTAACTCCTTAGACACATCTGAGATGCTATCATATACAAAGTGAACAAACATTCAGTTGCATGCAATGCTAAAATAAGTTTATAAATATTCTATTTAAGTAATTAAACCTTATATACGGATGATGTACTATATTTGCTTAGGATAGTTTTAAATTGTATTGTTTAATGTCGACAGTGTTGGCTCGAGCGTTAAGCGCGCGACTCTGATTCGGGAGGTCTCGGGTTCAAATCCCGTCGAGACCGGCAATCCTGACTGAAGGATTTCCGAGGTTTTCCTCAGTCGTTAATGCAAATGCAAGGGATTGAGTTCTCTTAAACAGCCCTCGGACATCCCTTCATAATATCCTCTTTCCGCAACATATCTAGTTAGACCCTGAAGATGGGCATGAATTGCACCCTGGGCAGGCTTCCTACAAAATGTTTTTAAAAGTTATTGTTTAATGTCAAAATCAAATGTCAAATTTAGGTCGAGGTGGATTTTTTTTAAATTTATGAGTTGCGTTTGAATTTATGATACTATTCGAGTCCGAGACAATTCAAGTATTGGTGAAGAATGATGACAAAGAATATTATAATAATGGCAGTTTACGGCCAAATATCCATTGATTGCATGAGGATTTATTCAAATGCTCCTTCCCTCCATACGCTTTGGAGCCACCGCTCATACCACAAAGTTTTCTGTTCATGCTTATGTTAATAACAATATCTTATTTCAGATGTGCTATGTTGCGAAACATATCGTGCGAAATACGAGTTAGCTCCTGGTCAGGATGTAAAATATCTGTTGGTTGTGTGGTATACACGATACGACGGGGAACGACGCACATCATAGCTATATTATTTTATCGAATATTTAGTCGGTACTGATTTATCTCTGTACACGTAGATTGGAGAGGGCGGTATTGTTGCCCTCTCGGGCGGCAGAATAACAATAAGTCTACAATAATACACGGTGGTTCGCGCCATTACGTGCGGGCGCCTTCGGGACAAGTTTATTCTCTGTTTTGGGCGTGTTCCGTAGATGTGGGTGCATTATGACTCAGTTATTGTCGCGGCTGTGAGTAATACATTTCCAAATTAAAGTTACTGGTGATGGATCAATACGACCTCTCCGCCCCGCACCTTCACTAGCGGTGCACGCTCATCCCCTGCATTCAAGGCCTTTTGTTTTGGCCTGGGCAGGAATAATTACTTTTATAAGTTGAGCATTTAGCCTTTTTTGTCTTTCGAGATCACGTACAATATTTTTGACGACATTTAGAATCACTTACTGAACCCTGGGTCGATCTCGAAGGGGACCTCGCCGTTGAACCAGCGGGCACTCTCCATGACGATGCCGTTCCGAGCCTCGGAGAAGGGTACGAGGATGTCTCCCTGGAAGTACTCGCCCAGCTCCTCGGGGTTCGCGGGGCCGGTGTACTCTTCGACGAGCGCGCCTGTGGCAGGGGTCGAGAGGTAACACACAGTCCCATGAATTCATCAAACATTGAGTCTAGTCAGTCTAAGTCAAGTAGAGTCGAGTTAGATCAAAATTGAATTAAGTCAAACTTGAAATGGTCAAGTTAAGTCAAATTGAGTCAAAATCAAGTCAGTGTACTCAATACAAGCAATTGTGATCATTAATAACTTTTTTTTCTGATGTCGAAAGTGAGCTCTAAATGGAAAAAAGAAGTTCAAAAGACTCTGCCAACCTAAGGATTCAAATTTGATCACCTTTGGATGAAATAAGATTATTTCAATTTAGAATGCAATAACATGGTTTTGTTATATGAATGCAATAGTATTACCAACATTGCATAGAAATTGAAACATAAAATTGCTACCTTCTTCACTTACTTTTTACTTAACTTTTACTTCTTCACTATAAAGGATACAAGCACAACTGCGGGCGCCCATGAGCACAAGCACTTCCAGTTATCGTGTATTGAATGCACAGAATTACCCACCAGTTGCCTCCGTTGGTTCGCCGACCGCCAGATCCATTAGTTCCGACACTTCCCTGAAGTAGGCACTGTAGTCTGGATCCTTCCCCTCGTAGTCTGGGGGCACATTGTTGTCGACTTCCACCGTGATGGAGTTGTTGTCTTCTTCCTCTTCCAGGGGCAGCGAGGTGCAGCAGCCAACCAGCAGGAGCGCTAGGAGGCTCAGGGTGCTGGGCCAGGCCATGGAGGGCAAACTGCGCCCGCACAACGAACGAGGGTGGTTACACGACACAAATCATTTCAATATCATTTGTACGAAATAAAACTATTTAGTACACCAAAATGTTCTCTAGGATTTTATATTATATTGCCGTCCGCGGTGGCACATACGATTAGGGAGGTGGTCCGAAAGCGTATGGCTCTACGTCATCTATTACCACTCATCGTCTTGAATAGCCTTAGTGTATTACTATGAGAAATTAAGCAACAAAAATCACTAAATCTTTATATAATATTCTGCCATGCAGCTATTACTTGATAATATACAAAATATATGATATCCCTTCGTTATAACCCCATTTATTAAAACAATTTTCAAGTCAGTCGTTTCTTTAAAATTGGATATGTATTCTTATATTGGTGGTGGTGGTGGGGTTAGAATTAAATAAATGGAAGTAGTCAGAAAAATGTAGAATGCCCCAAACACAAACGAATGTCTGTCTGCTTATACAAAATTAAGTGTAACAAACTAATTACAAAAAAATGTACTCGAGTGGCTTTTTTTAACACAACAAATAAATACTTTGAAAACATCGAAATGAAATATATTCGTGACGAAACGACGAACGTATTACAAACGTTTTTCAAGTTTTAAGGTCAAATTACTTCCGGCCACTGTAGGCTTTTGAAGGGGTATTCATCCGCTAAACTCAAGAAATCCAACAGAAACATTATTGGGTCCTCCTTGACCCGAAAAAATGTAGAACTTGGTATTTTTCGAGCTCGGTCCCATTAGCAAAAATCTACCATAAGAAATAACACAGGGACGATCATTATGCCACGTGACCTTGGAGGATTTTGATCAGTAAAAATACTGGTCATTATTGACGTACTCGACAGCCTTTTCTGTAAATCCTCTATATTTTGTTTTGTAATTTGGTCAAGTGGTTTGGTCAAAATATGCTGATTACCAAGAAAGTGTGTGATAATGAAATACATATTTTTGCGTGTTTGTTGAGTGTATATTTGTGCACAGTTTCAAGGCACGATGTAATAAATGGCCATTTTAAATTGATATGATGATCTAGTATCTATGCATGTGGAACAAAAAAGAAGCAAGTTAAAGACGATTTAAGAAATTCCCCCAAAACTCCAATTTTCGCAAATTTCACTATCAAAAAAATTGAAAAAATCATGTAAAATCACAGTTACAAGATATATTTTTTAAACTGTCATTTGAGTGTAGTATTATGCTATTGTTTAAGTAGTAAAAAATAATTTTTGGGGTTATATCCCCAAGGAAAAAAATCGACCTAAAAAGAAAAGAATTATAGACCAACAATCAGAAACAGAAACGACGAATCTGAGAATAATAACGCGTGCGCACTCCTACTGTACTAAAACTGTCTTAGGAAATTTATTGAAATGTTATAACAATAATATTATTATTTCAAAAGTTATACTTTCGCGACCCGATATAATTGAAGAGAAATTATAACATTGACGGGATGTTTCGGGATAGGGAAATCAAGAATAATGTAAATTATTCACCATTACGACGTGACGAAACATCCCGTCAATGTTATAATTTCTCTTCAATAATATTATTATTAAACGAAAGTAAAACCATAGTTTAAAAATGTGTTTGTCGTATCAAACTTGTATGCAAGAACTTTCCACGATTCAAACATATTATACAACCTTATTCCACAATTCGCGTTTTGACTGTTAAAAAAACGTTACGGAAATTCCTTCAACCAGGATGGTCAGTAAAGGATACGACGCGACGACCTCCTGAATGAGTCTATTGTCCTACCTTATTTTCCAGCATTGAAGATAATTACCGTGCATCAGAATACGTAGGAATTATATGACTATTTCGAAGCTTCTTAGTGTTAAGATGGGATGCGAGAAAGACTAGGGTAGTAGAAAATAAAAATCGAATTTAGAGTTGACCCACTCAGTCACAACTGATTTTCATTGGGAGACTTTAATTCACAGCGGACCAAGCCAACCTTGTAGGAGCCTGCGTCACCGGCACTTAAATAATGACATTCAAGAGATCATTATTTGAAATATCAAATAATAGTTGGGCACGATTCACGCGGGTGGCGCCATAACCAACAAGGTTCCGAACAGCGTTAAACAGTTTATTATGTGCTCCGTAGCTAAGACGACTCCAAAGTCATCCTTTACATATGCCCAACCAAGTCCATGCTGGAGTTGAGTAATGTTCTGCGTGAGCTGGAATTTAATCCGGGATCTTCTGAATGTGAAGCAGTACCACACTAGCACAGTACTATAATTCCAATACAAAAGATCAAGAATACCAACAAAAGTGAGAATTCAGACCAATCAATATGATTCGTATACACGAGAGAATTGTGAAGAACTTTGTGTACAACCAATTAAAAGAATTTATTGATTGTGTCTAATTAGGTAGGGCCTATTATGGAAAAACCAATCAGGGCTCTGAACTAGACATTAACATGAAACATCCCGAAACATGTAACTAGCTGAGTTGAAGAAAGAGCTATAGATGGAAACAAAAAAAGTAAAATCAGTATTCGTAGATTTTTAAAGAACATTGTTTGAAAAGATAGCAAAATTATTACTAAATAAGCTTTAAACTGTTTTGAATGGTCCAGAAGTTATCTTCTAAATCGCCACATTAGTGCCAGAGCTCTCGTACCGATATTTTGAAAGTTAATGGAAAATGCATGAAAGTTAGTTGAATGAAAGAGGAACTTGAATAAAAGAGAAAAGAAAAAACATTTTTTACGGGACAAAAGCTCCCCATTTGGGCTATTATATGCAAATTTTGGGTCAGTAAGAAAATGTTAGTTCTAGGTGCAATACTTAATTTTAAGCTATGATTTTTTAAATTGTTTCAACACACCTTTGTCTCTGTACTGAGTATAAAGGAAAATAATTTTCTGAAATAACGTTTAATGTACGATTTTTTTCGTTCACCGGTTCAAAACTCTTATTTGTACCATGCTGCTTGTCCCAATAATTTTTTACCATGCTCCCCATCATGTCACACACCATGCTCATTGGACAAGAAATAATACTTTTTTACCCGAAAAGTTTTGTAGTTTCAGCAGAATAAGTTGAAGTTGCATTCGAGTTTATCTTGCATTTTTTATATTTAACTGGATGAGCGTAGCGAGCGAAGCGAGTGAAACGAAGACTTCAATTTCACTGACCCCCCAAAAAATTATGCTCGGGTGTTTTTTTGTTTGTTTGTTTTTCCGTCTGTTTGTTTGCTCTCTACCGGGCAAACGGCATATGCGATCTTGATGAAAATTTGACAGGACCTTCGAAATCTTTGAACTTAGACTTGCCATGTTTTTGGGTACAATCGAAGAAATATTTCTCATGAATATCGTACTTTTCCGATTTTTTTCGATTTTTTTCGAGATATTTTCGTGACATTTGGGCCAATTCTGACCAAACGGGTTAAGCTACAACGTTCATATTATACATGGACATCAAGGTTATGGTGATGTAGTACATTTCGAAAGAAAAAGTTAAAAAAGTTAGCCAGAATCTATAGAAATAAAGCTGTTAATATAAGTTTTTGATTTTTTGTACGATATTTTCGTGCCGTTTGGGCCAATTCTGACCAAACGGGTGGGGCTACAACGTTCATATTATACATGGACATTAAGGTTATGGTGATGTAGTACCTTTTGAAAGAAAAAGTTGAAAAAGTTAGCCAGAATCCATAGAAATAAAGCTTTTAATATAAGTTTTTTTACGGTAAATAATACCAATTGACAAGAAACAATAGAAACTTGACAACAATCACCTACAATGCGTAGGCAACAAAACAAAGCACTTGCAAAAGTAAAGATATCCCACGCAAACTAAAAACTTTAAAAAGCTCATCCATCAACGCGGCGGGACTTAAGCGTTTTCCTAGTAAATAATAACGAACTAAACATTGTCAAACTTTTCTAATCGTATTCGATGTTATATAGATAAGGGCTATATTGTTAGTTTCGTCATGAAAATTAAACCCTATGACTGTAATTACCTTTTTTACCTTGAAGTTTTTTAAACTGACTTTTCTAATCACTCAGTGTGAACGCCTAGTTGTCACCGACGTGTGTTAAAAAATAAAAGAATTCTTGTCCTTAAATAGTTTTTAAAAATATAATCGCGTCTATGCGTTAAGCCTTCTGGTGAAATTTCCACATGAATTTTAATGAGGACATTACTGATAACGCTGAAAGTGAGAGGTGGTAAATGAAAGTGAGCGAAAATAAAGTTGGCTGATATGAATAGTCCAAATAAGAAACCGATAAATAAATATAAAGAGAACTTTTCGAGTTAGATTGCAATAAGTGGTTTGATAAATATTAAGTTTAAGAGAAAACGAATGGATATGACAGTTTTCGAAGTTTAAATCATAGTAAGTTTATGGCCTAGACACGAAATCCGCTTTGCAATAATGTTTACCCGGAAGAGATAATAATAATTACATATTAGGCAATCGTTCGTTTTTGTGCGTTTAGATTATAAAAGTAAAAGGTGTCGATTTCGATTTCGAGAGAGTTTTTCACAACAATGTGTGCGTGTTACACATGTTCGCTGCCTAAAAAGATAACTTCGCAATTACAAACCCAGAACATTAGTTTTGGGCATGTCAATGAAATCTTATGATTAGTAGTCAGATGCTTCATTCAAGGTGTTGAAGTAATTACATATTTATACAAAAGCATTTTTGTGGATTTATTCGTGGGCAATATTACGTGGTTATAAGCGTTTGTTAAAACTAAGAACAAATTAACTTGATTTAGGGAATTTTTATTAGGCAAACTAGCAAATTTTGATAAAATTATGAAAGTACTATAGCAGTTTGTAATAAAAATACTCGATAACTGAGAATGATTTATGTAAAGAAAAATTTGCGGTTCGAACTCAACTGATATAATAAGAAACGGACCGATCCAGTAAGGATTAAACTCAAAGATTATTTCAATTTATGCAATTGGTAAATGCATGTCAGAAAAAAAAAATGGTTCCGTAAATAGGAATGGAGAGGGAAGTAAGGTTTAAGAAAATGATGTAAGGTAAATCATCAATGTTGGATTAACATGGATTTGTAAAAACAGTTCTATGTCGTAAATCAAGATTGACCATAGATGGTGCTGGGGGGAATGTTTGGATGTGACATGGATTTTTAAACAGTTATATCTATCCAAGATTGTTACCATAAGATGCGTACTGGGGAATGTTGGAGGTTACTGGATTTTACCAGTTCTATCGTACTCCAAGATTTGTACCAATAAGATGGGGTGGGGGAATGATTGGATGTGACATGGGATTTTTAACAGTTCTACCGTACTCCAAGAGTGTACCATGGATGTGCTGGGGGAAGTTGGATGTAACATGGATTTGTAACAGATTCTACCGTACTTCCAAGATTGTACATAGGATGGTCGCTGGGGGAAAGTTGGATGTAACATGGATTTTTAACAGTTCTATCGTACTTCCAAGATTGATACCATAAGATGGTGCTGGGGAATGTTAGATGGTAAATGGATTTGTAACAGTTTATCGTTACTCAAGATGGTTACCACCTAAGATCCCGGCACTGGGGAATGTTGGATTGTAACATGGATTGAACAGTTCTATCGACTCCACAGATGTACCATAAGATAGGTACTGGGGAATGGTTGATGTAACATGGATTTGTAACAGTTCTACCGTACTCCGAAGATTGTACCATAGGATGTGCGGGGGGAATATGTTGGATGTAACATGGATTTTGTAACAGTTCTCTTACCGTACTCCAAGATTGTACCATAGGATGGTTTTGATGGGGAATGTTGGATGATGTAACATGGGATTTGTAAACAGTTCTTACCTTATACTACAAAGATTTACACATTAGGATGGTGCTGGGGACATGGGGATGTAACATGGATCGGTAACAGTTCTACCGATACTCCAAGATGTACCATAGGATGTTGCTGGGGGAATGTTGGACTGTAACATGGACTTCCACGTACCACACAGTTCTACAGCCCTACTCCCAAGCACTTGTACCACTAGGATGGTGGATGGGGGAAGTTGGATGTAACCTGTGACTTTCCCGTAACAGTTCTATCGTACTCCAAGAGATTGTACCATAGGATGGTGCTGGGGATATGTGGATGTAAACATGGATTTGTAACAGTTCTATCGTACTCCAAGATTGTACCATAAGATGGTGCTGGAGAATGTTGGATGTACATGGATTGGAATAAAAAAACACAAAAAAAAAAAACAAAAAAAACAGTGCTACCGTACTCCAAGATTGTACCATAGGTATGGTGCTGGGGACTGTGTTGGAGTAACATGGATTTGTAACAGTTTACCGTACTCCAAGATTGTACCATAAGATGGTTGCTGGGGAATGTGGAATGTACATGGATTTTTAACAGTTCTATCGTACTCCAAGATTTGTACCATTAAGATGGTACTGGGAATGTTGGATGTAACCTGGATTTGAACAGTTCTACCCGTACTCACGATTGTACCATAGGATGGTGCTGGGGGGAAGTTGGATGTAAACATGGATTTTGTAAACAGTTCTATCGTACTCCAGATTGTAACCATTAGCGATGGTTGCTGGGGAATGTTGGATGTAACATGGATTGTACAGTTCGACAGTACTCCAAGATTGTACCATAGGATGGTGCTGGGGGAATGTTAGGATGTAAAATGGATTGTAACAGTTCTATCGTTACTCCAAGATTGTACCATAGATGGTTGCTCGGGGGGGAATGTCTGGATGTAAACATGGATTGGTAAAACAGTTATACCACGATCTCCAATATTGCCATAGATGGTGCTGGGGGAATGGTGGATGTAACATGGATTTGGAACAAGTTCTACGATACTCCAAGATTGTACCATAGGATGGTGCTGGGGAATGTTGGACTGTACAGGATTTGTAACTAGTTCTATCGTACTCCAGATTGTACCATAGGATGGTGCTGAGGGATGTTGGATGTAACAGGATTTTTACAGTTCTCTAGTACTCCAAGATATGTACCATAGATGGTCCTGGGGAATGTTCGGATGTACACATGGATTTTTAAAAAGTTCTACCGTACTCCAAGATGTACCATAAGATTGTGGGCGGGGGAATGTGGATGTTAACATGGATTATCCCTTAACAGTTCTATTCGTTAGATCCACGATTGCACCATAGATGAGTGCTGGGGACTGTTGGATGCAACATGGATTTTTAACAGTTCTATCGTCCCTGACCAAGATTGTACCATAAGATGGTGCTGGGGGACATCGTGGATGTAACATGGATTTTTAACAGTCTATCGTACTCCAAGATTGTACATAGATGTGCTTGGAATGTTGGATGTAACCTGGATTTGAAACAGTTCTACCGTACCCAAGATTGTACCATAGGATGGTGCTTGGGGAATGTGGATGTAACATGGATTTTACAGTTCTATTCGTGACTCCAGATTGCACCATAAGATGGGCTGGTGGGAATGTTGGATCTGTTAACATGGAGTTGTAAACAGTTCTATCGTACTCCAAGATTGTACCATAGGATGGTGCTGGCGGAATGTGGATTATACATGGATTTTTAAAAGTTCTATCGTACTCCAAGAGTGTATCCATAAAGGATGGTGCTGGGGGAATGTTGGATGTAACATCGGATTTTTAACGTTCTATCGTTACTCCAAGATGTTACCATTAAGATAGGTGCTGGGGAAGGTTGGATGTAACATGGATTTTTTAACAGTTCTATCGTACTCAAAGGATTGTACCAAAGATGGTGCTGGGGAATGGTGGATGTAACATGGATCTTTAACAGTTACTATCGTTACTCCAAGATTGTACCATAAGATGGTGCTGGGACTGTTGGAGGTAACATGATTTTAACAGTTCTATGACTCCAAGATTGTACATAAGATGGTGCTGGGGAAGTGTGGATGTGTAACAGGATTTTTAACAGTTCTACGTACTCCAAGATTGTACATAAGAGGTGCTGGGGAATGTTGGACTGGAAATGGATTTTTAACAGTTATACCGCTTACTCCAAGAGTACCATACGATGGTGCATGGGGAATGTTGAGATGGAACATGGATTTTTAACATTTCTACGTACTCCAAGATTTGCAATGACACCGACGGCCGTTGGCAACCAATGAGGGGTAAGGAGAAGTGATTAATCAATAAAGCGATAGATAAATACAATATTTACAACACGGTTTATTACACATTAAAGACAACAAAAATATCAATACCGTACGCTGCCTTACAAGGTCGGATCCGACCTAAGCAAGTGCACCTTACCGACTGACTTCACAAGTTCACAAACTTGGTCCCAACGGCTCTCAGTAGCGTCCCAAGCCAAACTCACCCTCGTCAGAATTACGCCCCCTAAAACATGGACTATATGGTCATGTGGCAATCGGCACTAGACCCACCGCAACGCATCCCGACACCCATAGTTTGGGGTGCATTCGCATGACCCCCCCCTAAAAACAGGTAGGAACACCACAAAAAGACAATAACAAAAAGGAGACAACAATATGTGTACAAGATACACTAAATGAAAAGCCCCATCGTCTTAGGGGTAAGATTGGAAATCAGTTAGCTCTATGTTATATATAGTCAAGGTGGTTCTACCATAATCATACACCTTTAATTACAACAATGATTCAATGAATATGTCCGAGGTACCCATGCAACACAAGAAAAGAGAACAATCCCATCGACATCTGCAACATAGTATACTCACGGTTAAACTACATAATATATACATATATCCCGGTCACCATAGGACCCCCCCATCCCCACCTAACCCAAGAACAACCAACTATCAAATGACCAAACAACCCATTCTGGCAATAAATCAATTCTATTGATGTGTATACTCCCACACATTACCATTACGCTGGTCTTCACACAAATATAACAAAATAAATTCCCAGGGCAAAATTCTAATAAATAATAATAGTGCTTGACCACAAGAAGGGTTGACAACATTGACTGTTCGATGTGTCCTGTAACCTTGTTTATATGTTCGCACATGGTTGCACCAATAACATTGCTTCTCTACACTACTTGCACACTTAATTACGTAATAAATTGTACCACCATACAATATTTATTTACACTTAATCCTCCATTTTACCACATTACAAGATATTTACACTTAAACATCAAATTAACACACGCTAACTGACTTCAGTGTTAGTGACGTTAATAACGATAGGATGACAGGTTCGGTACGACCGTTAGTACGAATCGTAAGTTGTACTAGATGGGGATGGTGGAGCCCGCGGTATGGGTAGATATGGATTCTATGTTGCTTGTGAGTAGCCGGATAGGGTCGGGCGATACACTAGCCCATTCAGGTTGTGTAAAGTATGGGGTTAAAGTTGATCAACATTTGTAGTTCCAATTTCGTTCCCGAAATAGGGTCATACTCATTTATACACATTTTTGTTTATCGGGTTTTGCACACGCCAAGGCCCATCCCTCTTTTTGCCAAGCTACCGCGCTATGCCATTCTGAACGCGTCAGACAGAACGTGCGTGTTCCTTAAAACTAATTGTCCTAATCGCTAACTGTACATCACGTCTTACCCTTGTCATACCCACCCGGCGTCGAACCTCCTGCGCGCACTGCCGTGCTCTTGAGCGATGAGTGACCGCGAAGCTTCAACCGGTCGTCAATGCTTGGAAGCTACCTCGGCTACTCCATTGTGTGTAGCGTGGACAATGGCCGGACCTCCCCTGTCGTCAAGGAAGGGACTTTTAGCTCCACTACCCAGGGTGAGGTAGGCCGGTGGGAACCCAGTTGTTTCATGACACGGCGATTACGCATGCAACGCCGATCTCGGGGTAAACCGTACATCCCACGAATTTATGATCTGTGGTAAGTGCGACGTACACTGCTTTAAAGTTTTATTTACTCTTTCAGTGATATTACAGCATGGCCTATATCTAGAGATAAGTATTTTTAGCGTTTTATGTTTTTAATGCTAAATCGGTGAACAAATATTTGATAAAATGTTACAAAATGCTATTTTTACTAAAAAATAAGTTTTCCATATCCTTAGAGAACCGAGTTTGGCAATGTATTATTGACTTTTTTGTGGCTATGTTGAATTGAAATGTTCTATAATTCAATCATTAACAATTAGAAGGGCAAGAAAAAACACACCTCATTTAGGAGTTTAGGGAAAGGAAAAAAATAGATGATCAAAATGCTAATTTTGAAAAAATTAATGCTAAATAATCTAAATTTAAATGCTAAAAAAAACGTACTCTACCTATAGCTGACAAATATTTAGGTTTAATACCCAGCTGAGAGCAGCGTCTCTCCATTGCTTACTAGAAAAATTGGATACCATTGTCGATCGCACTTGCGATTACCACAAAACCGTACCTACAACAATACTCCATTAAGCACTCGCCAACGACCGCTCTACGATGTAGGCACTTCCTCAGGGCATAAAAATCACACCATTTGTAAAATCAATCAACTATCACAAAGATGTATTTGCAGCCGTTCGGACGTAGTCGGTAGGGACCCATTAAATCACATGATATATGTGTTCACCGGCGCGCTGTGGCTACTGAGTATCATAGCCCCGCAGGCTTTAGGTGCTAGGTTTAGTTTTTTGGCACACTTACAAACCCTATGTTAGGCGCCTGACACTCTACGCGAACACCTGCCCAGGTTCAAACCTATACATGGATAAGTTTCAATCGTTTTCGCGTCCCGAGATGGGAAGCTTAACGCATTATCGTGACATGCCCATCACAGTCTTCTTTTAGCTCTCGTGGCAAAATGTTTTTGAAATGCACTGTTAGCTGCCCGAACCCCTTTCATCTATTGTCTGACGGCATGTATTTCACAGCACGCGATCAGCGTCCAGCGTTCATGCCGTCTACTTCACCCCCCTCTGCTTTCTAGCCTAGCTATTAGGGGTTGTCAAGCAGCGGTTCCTACGATGAAGGGTCCCTCCACGATCAGTGTCCGGACCAAATCGCATTCTACTACCTTCGCCATGGAACACATGTCCACTTCTGGCTGGAGGTGAGACGGCCTCGACGAGTTATCCTTTGACACTCCGATGGAGGTTTCCTCATCGCATCCTCTATCGGCAGTAAAACTCGTCCACAATCTTTCAGCGCGTGGTCCTTGGACCCGCCCATGCAGAGGGCTCGGATAAGGCAATCAGCTGAATCTGCCAAGTTAGACGCTCGCAGGACGATACTTAATAGTGCAATCTAATGGCATATACGCATTGCCCACCTCTGAACCCGCACGTAGGGGTGTCCATATGTAAAACAAACTTGAGGGCAGCATGATCCCCCCGTTTCTACTGTAAAATGAGACATTTCCACGTTACGGGTTAGAATTTATTTACGCCCACACTACAGCTACCCTCCAGATCTGTATAGAGTACGATCGTTCACACGATGGTCAATGTGCGAGACCACGCAAACTAATTGGCATAGCCCTGCATGAGGACGGCCCCTAAGCCCCTCCTAGACCCATCCAGGGATAGTGAAACTCCATAATCATATTGGGAAGAGCTAAACAAGTATCAGGACTTGTAGTGGTGTTCCAGTACATCCCCCCCCCCCCCCCGTAAAGCCTTTGCTGTTCACAGCCCCACATCCAATCGAACCCCCTTTTTAACGTGTAGTGAGTAGGGAGGGCCGCACCACTGAAAATCATAGGAAATGTAAGCCCTGTAGACTCGGCTAGACCGAGAAATCTTTTGCAGTTGTTTAACTTAGTAGGCGCCTACGGAACTTTGCTTATTGACTTTACCTTTTCGGGATCAGGTGCCACTTCTCCGGGTGGATTATGTGCCCCAGGAGTTGCAGCTTTGTGACATAACTGTACTTTTTTAGGGTTGATTGTGAGCCCTGCTCGGTGCACATGGTCTATGACGTTCAGCACATGTAGCACGTATTGCTCTTCCTCACTTCTGAGTATTACAACGAAATCGTCAAGGAAAAAACATACAAATATTAAACAAAGCACCTCAATTACCTTATCCATCAACTCGACTTGAAGGTATGGCTAGCCCCCTTGAGACCAAAGGCATGCGTTTTTAAAACTCGGACCCTCTGCTTCCGCCATAAAAGCTGTTTTGGACCGATCAGAAGGGCCAATCCTATCTGTTAATACCCTGAGAAAGATCGAAGGTAGTCATAAATTTTGCCTTACCTAATTGGGCGAAAATCCAATCGATGCGAGGCATGTCATGGGGGTCAAACTCTGTCCTTGTGATGAGCGGCCTGTAATACTAGCACCATCTATACCCACCCGTCTTTTTAGCGCGGCATACCAGAACCGACAGCTAAGACATTGACTTCGTGCAAGGCTCGACTATGTCATCCCGCGATGATTAAACCATCAACGAGTCGTCAACACTTCTCGCTTACGAGCGTTCATGGGCCTGCGTCCACAGCGCACGGGTTTTGAACCTCCCCTGTGCGATTCGATGGGACAATAAGATCTGTTTTACCTTGCCTCTCAGTAAAAACCGCCTTCCACTTAGAACCTATCATGTTGACAAGGCCTGTCTTCATTCGTGGGAGAGCCATTTCACCATCTTTGCACAACATGCTAATGAGGACCCATACTACCTACTACACTGTATTGTCAGGCGCGTATTTACGTACACGAAAACTGGTGCGTGGATCTCCTCTTTCTTACAAACAAGATTGTGAAAGGGACAACGAACATGCGGCGCTAACCCCTACGGTCCATCCCCCTCGCACCAGGTGTAAATGAGATGTTCAGCCGCAGTGATAAAATCCCTCCCTAGAATAATGGGTCTACATAAGCAGGTAATACTAACAGGTCAGCTATGATTACCCCCACTCCACCTACATCAGAGGACTTTCCCCCATACACTGCACATGACACAAGCTAGCTGCAGATGAGCGCCGTTTCCTCCTTGACCCTCATTTCCTTATGTAATACTACTTTAATAAATCATAACCTACCATCGTGTGGGACAGATGAACAGTGTCAAGAGCGCACAAAACTTACTCCGGCGGATCTTACATGTCAACAGTGGCTCCTTATACTGCCCCTTGTAATTCGCTGTCAAAGCTTCTTAGTAATACACTTTACGTATGAGGGATTGAGGTTATACCTGATAGGATGAAAACGTTACAAGGACTTGTCAGCGTTAGACCATCATGTATGGCATGATGGTCCCATTACCCCCTGTGAAAATTCCTTGGCTGCTGTTTTCTGCCCTCTGTCTATCCGCGACAGTTACGCTGAAATGGAAATTTACTTCAACAAACAGCACTCTACTCGCTGCTAGCCTCACTGGGCCCCTCCACCTCGCGTCATACCCTCCTACACAAGTACTACTGTCCACACTACCAAGCATAGTCCCCCCTACCCGGAGCGAACCTCGAATAAAGCTAGCCAAGCCAGGCACATGGCTGTGCATGAATGGGTCCTAGTGCAGCATATGCACGGGTTCCGATTACTCGCGCGCGTGCACAACATGTGCGCTGCAGCTTGCCCGGGCCGGGCAATCACATCCTCCCGCCCCTCCTGGTAGCGTGTTGGTAGGTATCGGCGACCATGCCAGGCTAGGACTCCACGAGACAGCCGGCTGGCGGGGCGGACGATAGAGGCGGGGTTCTTGCAGCACGCCGCCTGAGCTCTGGTCCCGCTGCAGCGATCTCCCGCAAGGAAGCAAAACTCTCTTCCGCGTACCAGAGACCGAAAACTCGGGATGCAGTTGTTGTAAGCCGCTCCGCCACCTTCTCGGCCTCGCTGACGACGCGTCACTCCCATCTGTGTTATAATACCCCGCGACATGGCCTGGAGTACGCGGAGTTGGCTCGTCCGATGCTGCGTCCTCGCCTTAGCTCCCGTTGCGCGCCGCCGACATAGTTGACAGCGCCGTACTACCTCTTCAGCGCGTCTCGAAACCCGGTCCAGTCGACGAAGCCCTCATTGAACTCCACCCGCGTAACGCCCACTGCGCCAGTTAGCGCCACAGGCACGACGCGCGCCAGCAGTTCAGCGTCACTCAGTGCCTGAGCGGGTGCCGAAACGACGCAAATTCCCCAGAAATTGCGTTCGGGGTCTTACTGTCTATGGTACCCACAGAACGTAGCGGTACCGATAACTTTTAGTGGCATCCAAGCACTAGCTCCGATCTGTATCATCGCACAGAGTTCTTTTTTTTTTCTGGTGTGCGAAAGCGTCGCCGGTCCGCCACTTCGCTCTCCCTAACCTTGCCGGCAACAATGGCTGGGTCGCGGCGTCGTCACTGACAATTGCATAACAAGTCCTGCAACTAAACTGCGCCGGACACGCCAATGTCGCCATCAGCTTCACTGACGTTGGCTTAAACCTCCCCCACCTCAAGTTCATATACACGCTACTCGATATACACAGTTCAACAATTCAAACACAAGCGCGCAAAAAAAAAAACAATCAATCCACGGACGGTGCCCCACGTGCAATGCCACCCGACGGCCGTTGCAACAATGAGGTGGAAGGAGAAGTGATTACTCAATAAAGAGATAGATAATATACAATATTTACAACACGGTTTAATTACACATTAAGACACACAACATATCAATACCGTACGCTGCCTTACAAGGTCTGGATCCGACCTAAGCAAGCGCACCTTACCGACTGACTTCACAAGTTCACAAACTTGGTCCCAACGCCTCTCAGTAGCGTCCCCAAGCCAAACTCACCCTCGTCAGAATACGCCCCCTACCACATGGCCATCTGGTCATGTGGCAATCCGCAACTCTGACCACCCGCAACGCATCCCAGACACCCATATGTTTGGGGTGCATTGCAGATTGTACCATAAGATGGTGCTGGGGAATGTTGGATGTAACATGGATTTTTAACAGTTCTATCGTACTCCAAGATTGTACCATAAGATGGTGCTGGGGGAAAATTTCATTATTTTATATCAACAAATTGGCAAAAGAAAAAGCCGCAATAAGCTAGAGTTCGAAAACTACAACCTACATATTCGTGTCTCAAGTTATTCCTACCTCTCCACCATCGAGTTTCGTATTTTACTCGCTGCTCTACTACTCTTACTGTAAACTTTAAGATACTTTTCTTGTTGAGTTCTGTTCAGAGATGTCATTCTGTCAATTGCTTATTTCTATAATCTATTTCTATCCTTGAGAATTAATTCTTAGCTTACAATAAAAGTCGAATAATTGTAATTCTGAATAGATTTTTTATTTAAGGTAACGTTACAGATACACGTAAAAATTCTGAAATGTGACGTGTGACGTGTGACGTGTGACGTGTGACGTGTGACGTGTGCCGTGTGACGTGTGACGTGTGACGTGTGACGTGTGACGTGTGACGTGTGACGTGTGACGTGTGACGTGTGACGTGTGACGTGTGACGTGTGACGTGTGACGTGTGACGTGTGACGTGTGACGTGTGACGTGTGACTTCTATGCTGCAGAGGCAGGACATCCATACATGGCTCGTATTTTCTTGATGTCGTTCGGGTCAAACCCAGCTCGTTGGCCAATACGAACATTTGGATCAGGCTGAAAAGAAACACAAAAAGACTTTATCAACCTTCTGCAAGGGCAATGTCACAAAATAAAAATGTCATTCGGCGGTCGTGTTCGGTTTATATTATACGTGTCTAAAGTCGGAACGGACAATCTCCAATACTGACATAAACAGGAGCTTCATTACGATGAATTAATTAATTAATTAAAGAATTAATAAATAAATTTAGTATCAACCCACGTTATTCATAATTATGATATTTTTCAGTAAAGGTAGGCTACCGACAATGTATTACAATTGTTATCTCTATACCCTTTCATACATGAACGTGAATGTTTTGTTTTTATTTATTCATCAATCAAACATATCCAATAAGAAATTTTGTATGGCACTTATTTTTGTATTGTAGATTTTATTTTTTATTTTGGATATTGAATAATATGAACTACAATTTTCCACTTTTTTTTGTAAAGATTTTAGTCCAAGAACAAGCATCCTATATATTTTTTGAAAATCGGGTACAAAATAGCAAAGTTATTAATTTTTCATATTTATGTATTGTATTACCTTTTCAAAAATTAACAATTTTAATTTTTTTACACACACTAAAAGAGTTTTAAAAAGTTTTAGAAGCCGTAAATATTTATGTGAATGTGCGAACTCTATGTAAAACTGGGGGACTTGGAAGTCCCGTCAGGGATGAAAAGGAAATGAAAAGTTGGAGCACAAAAAGAAAAAAAATATTTATACTGATAATATAACAAAAGGGATATTGGATCTGCTTTTCTTTGTGGCACTACAAATGGGAATTTAAATGGCAAGTTAATTGTTTTTGACAGTGAGAGAACGATTAAAAATATGTTTCATAATATATACCTTAGGTACAATCGTATTGTACTTATTCTTGGAGAAAGCATTTGCAGCATAATGCATGACGCTCGAGTACGTGTAGGGGACGCCAAACGCAGTGGTCAAGCCTGGAGGTGCTTTGTCGAAGTTCCCTATCTTGTCTAAAAATAATGAATTCAATACACAAATCATTTAAGAAGCAAACCAACTGTAATAACCAAACTTCTATATAATAGCTAACTTTGGATTTAAGTTTTCATTCCTGCAATTTTCTTAATGGTTATCATCAAAATACAATAATAATATGCCTAATAAATTTATAATACGTCTAGCCTCATGCACACATAAAATGGTGTATCGCCAGATCCCGACAATTTCTGATGAATGCTATATGTTCAAGACGACATTTTGAGCTCCAATTTTCAGCCACAACATTTGAAACTTTGGGAGGTTGTTAACAATTAATGATATGTTTATTGTGTATGGCTCAACCAAAGAACATTTAAACATTCCAAAGAATGTATTGTCTCTTTCACAAGACTACGCCATCAAACTCTTTGGTGGCTCCGATAAGCCGCACATCAAGGCATATTAACTTGACATATTGCTACAACTACAACATGGTAGGATACTGGACAATCGGTAGAGTTATCCAGATTAAACCCATGCAATATGCATTCTGCTTCAAAACCTTGGTTGTCCGAGGTAATGTAAAAGTCTTGCAGTAAAGTATTATTACAAGGTAAATGTTGCATCAGTAAAAGCTGAATGTTTATTTTCCAACATAGCGTCCAACGTTGATAGTTGTGGTTTTGTGTGAAAAAATATAACTTTTCTGGATAAAATTTTCTACGTACAGGCCTAATTCTCACGGCCATAGGATTTTACAGAAACTTAGAAAAAATTCATAAACTACATAGAACGACGACTCTTAATGTTAAATGTTATCACCGGTAGAGTAAAAAGTCGTGTCAAAAAAGTTATATTCGCCGTACGCCTGCTTAAAAAAAAAATAGAAACATAATTTCTATGAATTCTTATAATTGCCCCAACGAAAGAATGCAGATGCTTTGTAGTGGTGGGGGTAGTATGACTGCTCGGTAAATGATTCACGCTGAGCTAGCGTGAATAGAGTTGACAAAGTTGTTATGTTGGGAAAACAATTTCGAACCATCTGCATTCATTCGTTGGGACCACTATAGCACTTCGTATAATATGATATATTCGATATATTTTAATGTGACATTTGAGAAGAAGTGTAAATCTGCTGGAACATCAAGTTTGGACTACAGTTTAAAGGCTGAGACTTGAGATTACCTTCCATGATGTTATCATTGAGAATATCGACACTCTCGTCTCGATCTTCCCGGCTCTGCTCGTGCAAGAAGCCCAACGCATGCATCAGCTCGTGTAGGATAGTTCCCACCTTAACTGTACACCCAGGATCCTGGAGGCTGACCTGAGCAGTAAACAGAGACAAAGCTGAAAGAAATGTATTGAGAACCATGGTTCGCCAACCAGCAACACTTGGGCCGCTCACCACGGAGCCTGGCAACCTGTCGAGTACCTGTTGACTCGCAAACGTGCATTGGTCTCGTCAAGGCAGAGATTATTGTCGTAGCTGAAACCAAAGGCTTACATGTTTGAGGTTGATGTATAGCTGCTCATGTACTGTTTAGCTACTTAAGCGTTTAAATTATGTCAGACTCCTCGTGAACAACGCTAAATCTTGGAAGATGTGTGTTTGTGACAAATAGATCTGGATGAGAATGGGCAAAAGTTGCAGCTGATAGGATTAATTCCGAAGCGAGCGTTAGGATGCGAAGGTTCTTGAAATGATCTTTGCAAGATTGAAGTCTGGAGAATGGAGATGCCCGCTATTATTCTTATTGCACGTTTTTGTAGTACAAAAATTCGTTTGGCATGGCATGTGAAGCCCCTTAAAAATTGCAAAATCGATAATTAAATGTCTATAAGCATGATATACCATGGTTAGTGTACTAATAGTTTCAGTCTTGCAGCATAAAACAGTTACTTACTAAGCGTGGCGCAAGTAGCTGGATATGGGGGAGCCAATCCAGTCACTCGCTCACAGTAAGTCCAAAAGTAGTTTGGAACTTTCTACCCTGGCTATACTTTTCCCTTCCAGCCAAATGAGGGGGCTTGAGGGATATTTTGGTTACGGTTATGATATTACCCAACACGATGCTAGAACTCCGAGGATCTATGGTCTTCCTAAAGTTCACAAGCCAGAAGTTCCGTTACGTCCAGTTGTAAACACAATAGGTTCCCCTATCCCATGAGCTAACTCGCCACTTGGCTAAACAGATCCAACCACTTGTGCCAGAGACCAAGTCATACATTAAGAACTCAGTTGATTTTATTGAATGTCTTATAGACCTAGCATTCGATGACCAAGACTTGATGGTAAGTTTTGACATTGTGTCATTGTTAACTACTAGGAAAACGCCAAAGTCTTTGTTGGACGAGTGAGTATCACAATTACATTTGCAGCTGCAGCATGCATGCATGCATGCAGCTCTGACTCATCACGTCGAGACTTGTCTAGCTGCTACTGCTGAGTTCCCTATATCGCTATGCACGTGGACGCGGGCGACACCAAAACTGGCAAAACATATCACATCGCCAACACCAAAGTATTAAAGCTATTAAGATTCCAAAATATGTTTTAGAAAGGTCTACTCACAAACCCCAGTTCGCTTTGAAATGTTCTGCATCCATCTTTTATGCTCTTCAAATCAAACACAATTTACTAAAGCTCTGCAAAACACATTTTTTTGCAGTAATTTATTTTTGGAAAGTTGGCAGGGCAAGATATAATTTTGAAATTTTTGTCAGTTGTCAACATTCATAGTGGTAACATTGATGAGACAGTTTTTTTTCCAAAGCAAACTTTAAAATTAAAAATAAAGTAGTAATTTGTTTAATTTTTTTTTGTAGGTTGGATTCCTGCGAATTTTGCTGTCCACGTTAACAGCATTATATCTATTGGTCCTTGACGTTGGTGTGAAAATTTCGTCAAAATCGGACGAGTAGTTTGGCCCCTGCGCATCAAACACACAGACATACATAAACACAACGAAGTGCCAAAACTTGCCATAGAGGGCTCCGTTCGCTCCGCCCACTCGTCCAAATATTCCAGTGACAAGCAATGAAGGTGGTGCGGGAAAGAATTCCTTTGGCAAAACACATCTCGGACTTAATTCAACATTGTCTCGAATCCACGTTCTTTGTTTTTTTAAGGAAAAGTGTATCAACAAACTGAAGGCACTCCAATGGGCAGCCCTTTATCTCCAGTAGTAGCCAATCTCTTTTTGGATGATTTCGAATCCAAAGCACTGGAGTCTGACACACTTAAGCCCAAGATTTGGTTGAGATATTTGGATGACATCTATGCAGTTTGGCCACATGGTAGGGAAACACTGCATGCATTTTTGGTCTATTTGAATAGCATCCATCCAAGCATTCAGTTCACTATGGAATAGAGACGAATGGCCAACTAGGTTTTCTGGATATTCAAGTCACGAAAGGAAATATAACTGGCCACCCATTTTATCGTAAGCCCACTCATACCAACTTGTACCTGCATGCGACATCCCATCACCACCCGCCACAGAAACAGTCTGTTATTAACACGCTGGTAAACCGTGCTAACAGACTGTCAGACGAAGCAAGTTTGGGAAGGGAAAAGGTTGTACTCAGAGAAGCATTATTGAACAATGGCTACAGTAATGCAACCATCAACAGGGCTTTTAACAGGCCACAGAGACATGACAACAGAGCGATAGTTGAAGATGAGGCTACCGGTAACATCACGAGAGCCTTCCTGCCTTACGTGAAGTACACGACGGACAGAATCGGTCGCATTTTAGCCAAAAAAGGAGATATAGGGAAGCCTCACGTGACGTCACAGCTCGCCGGAAAGTGGCCCCGAACCGAACTGATGGACAAGCAGCCTCATTTCGCAAGTTGACGCCTGGTGAACGGCTCAACAAAGATCACGCTCTAACTTTTATCCTATTCATTATTTGGACAAAACTTAAGAGTAATAATATTTAGCAAACAAATCATTTCATCCAATGGTGATTATCTCGAATTTTTTAACAGAACCGTTAGCTTGTTATAACAAGTTACGCATTATAAATGACAAATTTATCAACATCTTTAAGTCTTCTCAACTTCAATTGATAAAAAACTACTGATCGGATTTCAACAAGAATTCTCTCTAAATATGCATCCAACTAATAAGAAATGAAATAAGTTAACTTTCTCGATAGAAAATGCACTGAACGAAATTTTACAGCATAGCGTGCAGTTTTTCACGGCTCATCCGCACGTCAAAAGCTTGTATTTTAGGTGAAAACACATACCATGCATATTACCCTATGCTATAAATTTTCGTTCTGTGCACTTTCTATCTAGAAAGTTTATTTATTTCTTGTCTAAACAGTCCGATGAATTTTTTTAAAGAGGTCTTGTCAAAATCCGATCACTAGTTTTTTGTCAATTGAAGTTGTTTTATTTAATTTCATAAAAAACAAGTAACAGTTTTAAATGTTATTTCAATACGCACATCGATATAACACGTTAACGTCTGTCTAAAAATTCAAAATTATCGCTATTAGAAGGAATGATATATTTTCTAAATATTATTCCTCTTAAGTTTTTTCCCAATAATGAATAGGGTAAAAGTTAGAGCGTGATAAGTTGTGCGACGTTCAGCAGGCGTCCACTTGCGAAACGATGGTTGCTTGTCCATCAGTTGGGCTCTCAGCGGAGAATACCCCTCATTCCCCTCGATTTGTGACGTAAGTGCTAGTAGCCTATTATACTCCATGGAAAAAGGTAGCCAATTTGATAAAACCAGTCAAGGATATAATTCCACTACAAGAGAGTGCTGTTTACCAAATTCCTAGCAAGTGTAGGTTGGTTTATATCGGCCAATCATGCAGGACAGTGGGAACAAGATTAAAAAGAACATAAATCATATTGTTATTTTTACTATTGGATGAGCGTAGCGAGCGTAGCGAGCGAAGCGAAGATTCTATTTCACTACACTGGAGAAAAAAATCCGGAATGTTTTTTTTTTCTTTTTTTTTTGTATTTTTGTGTGTTTGCGAACACGATTCCGGCTAAACCGATACTCCAATTGCGATGAAATTTTATGGAGGCCTTCTAAATCTCTGAACTAAGAACTGCCACGTTTTTGAGCGCAATCGGAAAATTATTTCTCATGAAAATCGCAATGTTACGATATTTTTCGATTTTTAAAACAATTTTTCGACTTATAACACCTACATGCTTAATCCGATTTTAATGATTTTTTCACAGAACCTTAATTTCATGAATTAAGATATTCGTGTGAAATTTGAGCGTAATCGAAAAATTATTTCTCATGAAAATCGAAATTTTACATTTTTTTTTTAAACAATTCGTTGACTTATAACACCTACATGCTTTATCCTTTTTCACAGAACCTTAATTTTGTGAATAAATATATTCGTGTACAATTTGAGCGCATTTTAATAATAATTTCTTATGAAAATCGCAATATTACGATTTTTTCTTTTTTTTAAATTACGAAATAAAAAAATAAAGTTAATTTTTTATTTTATTTTATTTAATTTAAAAAATCTTCGAATTAATAATAATTTTTTCACAGAACAACGGAAAATCCGCATAACACATGGCAGCTCAATGCACCAATTACGCTCATCCAACAACGCGGCGGGACTTAAGCGTTTTCCTAGTTTTTTTATTATTTATTGTAGGCATGCTCAAGACGAACAGTCAGCGGTTTCTCCGCCTCTGGCCGATAATTTGAAAGTCGAAGAAACATGTCTGAAAAGTTTGCTGAATGAAAGAAGGCCTTTAAAATAACAGGAAAAAAATGTGAATTTTTTTGGGCGGGACATAACCTCACTTTTGGAAATTATATCTAGATTTTTGGACAAAAGTGTGAACTACAAGACTAGTTCAAAATTAAATTTAGAGAATCGGTTTTCTGGACATAGTTTCTAAACATCTTTAGCTACAACTTGACTATAGCTAAAATAGTTTTAGAAAAATATTTTAGCTATAGTCAAGTTGTAGCTAAAGGTGTTTAGAAACTATGTCCAGAAAACCGATCCTCTAAATTTAATTTTGAACTAGTCTTGTAGTTCACACTTTTGTCCAAAAAACTAAATATAATTTCCAAAAGTGAGGTTATGTCCCGCCCAAAAAATTCACAATTTTTTTTCTGTTATTTTAAAGGCCTTCTTTCATTCAGAAAACTTTTCAGATATTTTTCTTCGACTTTCAAATTATCGGCCAGAGGCGGTACAATAGCCTTAACATGCTTGTGAAAATGCTAATAATCCAAGGCATGAAATTCTGTTTGATAGTGACACAATAATTTGAAAAGAGCCTCGTTTTCTACCAAGATTGGTTAGAAAGACCATTGAAATAGCTAAACACCAAACAATTTTGATGGTGATGTTTGGGTTTAAGCTGAGCGAGTCGTGGGCGCCTATATTAAAAATGATTCAAGACAACTCCAACGCTGGCCGTATCGCAAATAATTGCATTATCCCCGACATCTTACTTCCGGTTTCGAATACAGACCTTCTCGTCCTCCCTGTCCCAGAACTGGATCAACTCCAAGAAAGTGGAGTCCGACGAAGTGATCGTATACGTACCAGAAACTCTTAAATGTGACATTGTGGGTGTGAGAAGTCCTCATAAGAATGTAATGCATGTTTATAGAAGGCGGGGACAGGTTATAGAAGGCGGGGCCTGGTGTTTTGTTATTTTGTTTTTCTATATAACGAATTGTCGATGAGCTTTAATTTTTGTAACTATTTATAATGTATATCTTGTTTTCTGAGGAAAGCCCACTTCGCCCACTCAGTTGGGCTGAAACGTCAAAAGCAATAAAAGCAGATTCGACGCGGCAAAATGTCCCGACCAATTGTGTTAATTGTTTACCGGGCCGCGAATGCCTTGAATTTGAAATTATTATTTTTATTGGATGTATTTCATACAAACTCGGTCAAAACCGGAGAAAAACCATGTCAGGATGGACGCTGTCTCGGAATCTCAAAGTATCATTCTTAGTTTAGAAATTTTCAAATTTACGAACTATTCTACACGTGTTAAAGCCATACTATCACATTGACTTGTTGCTTACTTATGTTAAACCTAAATTTATTTTAAGAATTTAAAAAAAAAAATGAATCAAATCGGTCAATATTTAAACATGGTACGACCAATATTGTGGAAATTGTATGGTGCGTGACGTCACCACCCGTGACGTAGCTGGATGGCTACAGAGCTTCGCTACCGATCGACTCGAGTAAATGCGGCCGCTCACTGCCCGCCCATTCAATACCATCGGGCACAGGACGGGTCAGTTGAAAAGTGTTTGTTCTATGTACAGGGTGTTAGGATTAGCTCCCTTCATTTTCGAGCCTTCATACACAGAAAGTGAACAGAGGAAAAATCTAAAGAAAAATAAAGAAAAAGAAGCCTGGATAAAACAGTTTAGTGGCAGGAAAGGTGATCTTAAATGGTGTAGTTGTAATGAATGTACATCAATGGATACCGACACAGAGTGCTTATATTGTCACGAATCGGAAAAAATAAAAAATTTGCGTGCTAATTTCGATTGTATTACTATCCATGATGGGTTCGAGCATATTATTAACATTCATTCTCTCAACACTGCTATAGGCAACAGTTTTTGTTACTCTCCACGTGTAAAGAACAACGATATATCTAAAGGATTTCAAGTCGCATACGGGAGTACTGTGGACTCTTTGACTAAAAGTGATTCGACTTTAATGATTTCTTTATCATTGTAAGGATTAGAACAGTGTATACATTTGTAACACGATTTTAACCCACGGAATTATATGAAAACCACATTTCTGTATCATAAACCTGATGTTGATTTTGTTGTCCAATACATCCACATTTAAACACTCACGCGTCACACATTAATTATTTATAAAACTAAGAATTATTCAGTATGTTTGCCGTCTCTTTGTATGACTCATTTATCACGAACTTAAAAAACAACTTAGAACCTAAAAGTAGACAAAATCCACACTTCCAACTATGTTTGTTAACTGTAGTCACTGTAATTATTTATAAAACTAATAATTATTCGGTATGTTTGCCGTCTCTTTGTATGACAACGTATCACTAACTTTAAAAACTACTAGAACCTAAAAGAAGACAAAATCCACACTTCAACTATATAGG